>JAVTVY010043496.1:0-208607 GCA_036873755.1 Hanleya hanleyi | reverse complement strand
GATATTACGAGAACATGGTGTGATAGATAAAAGTAAACTTACGGCCAGGCCCTGTGTTCACCAGCAAACCCAGGACAAAGAGGATAATGGAACGTTTGACAATACGGAATAGCATGTGTCGTTTGGAGTTGGCTTTCCTCAGTTGAGACCGAAAAGACATGGCCAGGGCAGTACCCATAATGTACACAAACCTGAGGTGTGCAGAAAACAGAACAATTAGAGTTGTACATCACCACAGGTGAATACAACATATCTTTGGCTACATCATGGTCCAATTAAATTTGCATGTACAGTGAAACCTGTGAATACTTTCACCTGGATAAACCGACCAACCTGTAAATACCGTCATTATCCATAATCTCAAATAATTTAAAGAATTTTGAATCTTGATAAACCAGAACCCTGTCAAAACGGACACTATAATCTGATCCCAAGCTTGGTCAGTTTACACAGGTTTCAATGTACCTGAATGATAATTAGCTTGAATAAATGTTATGTAGCATCAGTCTCATTAATAGGGGGGAAATGAAGATTCATGAAAATATTTTGGAAGTTTTTTTATTTGTTTCTGGCTGTTCTACCTTCACATGAAATACAGAACCTTTCAACTACAAGCGTCTAGTCCGTCATTCATAATTCAGCCGTCGTCCATTAAAGAATGTCCGCGTCCATAATCCAAAGACCTATTCCATATTCCAGATAATAGTATTAGCACTAAATTCAAAAAGACAATCATAGCATACATAAACATAGGCTAGTTTCCTGCAAGAGAGAAGCGGTCAACAATTTTCAATGATGCCGACAAGACATCATGATGTTCCAAAAATATAAAATCCGTATTGCTGATCAGTATTCTTAATCCATAATAATCATTGTAAAGTCGTCATCTAGAGAATGATGTATCTCAGTCATGCTTTAATTGTGACTGTTCATATGAACACCATGAGGATCTTGAAGTACATGGGTTCATACGGCCCCTAGCATCGGGTCAGTCAATCATGTTTAGTCACACCAAGGTACATGTATTTGAGGATATCATAAAATGTAATGAATCATGAATGGAGGAGAAGTTCTGATAATATTGGGCATCAGTACTGCTTGATGAAATGTAACCTTCATTACGAATGAAACTGCCATCTTATAAACAAGATAATTGGATAACTTTTTATAGCAAATACATTTCCTTCGTCAATTTCCAATACTTACAAATATTCATGTAAAGTTTTACCATTTTGAATTTTACAATAGGAAACAGGTTTTAAATCAAAATTGAAGACAGATAATTTTCACATCATGAGTGTACAGCTTCCAAGTGAATACACATACACATGCAATAAGCTGAAACATTCTTATGCGAACTACATATACACAAGTGGAGAGAGAACAATTTTGACACCCCATTTCATCCAAAAGGGATCATCTACACATAACGTACAAATTTACAAAATTTTTTATAACCCACGACACATTCATGAACAAAACAAAGAATAATTTGAATAAGTAGCAAAAGTGTAGTTATTCTGACTGTCTCTGTTATATGATAAATTATTTTTGTGGTAAATGTAGATGGTCCCTCAGTGTATACACATACCAGGGGAAGACCATGTCAGCCACTGTGAGACCATTCCATATAGAGTGATCAAGGTACCAGTACCCACCACCTCCATAGTTAGCCAGTATCATAATAGTCAGACTCAAGCTAGAGCAAGTAGAGGAGAGCAGCAAAACTAGTCGGTAGGATAATTATGAACCAATAAAATTGATCAAAGCGAAAATGCAAAAGCAACTAATCAGAGGACAGCAAAGTAAAGTCATGCAATGTTAGACCACTCAAATTGACAAAGGGGGGAGGTAGAGGAGTTTAATCTCCCACTCAAGGTTATTTCACCCATATGGTGACAGCCAGTTTGATTGGTGGAGGAAGCCAGAGTACCCAGAGAGAACCACCGCCCATCGGCAAGTAACTGACAAACTTACACACATGCACTAGCGGGGCTCGAACCCATCAAACTGAGAAGGATTTAGTAATAGTCATTTGAGAGGTTAGAGAAACAGACAAAACAAGATTATTGTTTTGTTTTTCGCTGTATTTTGATTGCATGGGGCTTGCACAACAGAACAAGGAGATATACAGTACCAGTTCTGTCAGTTGATTGGTAAAATGGGCCAAAATTGACAAACAGGAATTGTCATTCACAGAATCTAATCGGATAATTGGCGTTATCCCCCACATCCCCCATTGGTCTATGTCAAAAATGTTAAAAGAATAAATGAGATGTTAGCAAACAGACATGACAGATAGAGGTGGCGGCAGACAATGAAGCTTTCTGATTGGTCAAACAGACGTTAACCAATCACAGAATGTGTGGGGCAAACCAGCATTGAGTCCAAAACATCCAGCTTGTCATCTGTCTGTGTTTCATAGTGTGAAAAACATGGCTTCGAAACCTGAGATGCATGTAGTTACTGTGAAGTAGTAACAGGTGTGATGATCCACTGAGCAGGAACTTCTCATTCGATTTTGTTCACTGTGACATCGAAAGAAACAGAGGACAAAACACCATAGCATTACAGTGTCTGACAAAGGCATTAGTAAAACATGCAACAACCAAGGTACAGAAGAGCTGAAATAAAAATGCAGAAATTTGGCAGAACATGCGATTAGCAATGATGCGAGCAGCAGGCACTGACACCACTGGCAACCATCATCCCAGGGTGAAGGAGGCGTCTATGGACTTCACCTCTTTTCCTCAGTTCACCTCTTTTCTTCCTCCTTGACTGGGACTTACCATGGGAATACCAGATCGGCAATGGATAGACCATTCCACTTGGAATGTTTGAAAAACCAATAACCACCTCCGCCGTAATCAGCAAAAATCATTACAGTTATAGCAATCCTGAAACACAAACCGGTCCAAACTCAGTGTACGAATAGTGGGATAAATCATTTTATACTGATAATAGTTTTTTAAAGAGGTAGTAGCATCATTTAAAAAATATTCAGCTAATAACACATTTTGATATTTAGTTGTCACGATCAACTATGGTGAACGTTGTTCCATGACCTCATTTTCTAATATCACGGGCATTGAAATCACACTTCTGACATTCGCTGAAAAACATGACAGCACCTGCATTTGACTCCAGTGGCTGAAATGAAGTCGCAAAACACACATCATCAATCTGGGCATGACACTTTGCCTAGTCATACACTATCTTAGGACTTTTATCGCACTGTGACGGTTTCTAACATGACCTGATAGACACGTGGTCAAGTTATCCGACCTCATCTCAGTCATTTTCCAATTTCATCTTGTTCACTGGACTGACTTACAGAATCTAACGATATTGGTCCCTTAAGGAAACGATATTGGTCCCTTAAGGAAACGATATTGGTCCCTTAAGGAAACGATATTGGTCCCTTAAGGAAACGATATTGGTCCCTTTTGAAAATATGGTAATTCCCCTAATAATTCAATCACAGGAAGTTCACCTTTCAACTCTCTTATTCAAACACTGAGAAAAAGTACCACGGGTGCCATGAAGAATATTGCCAGATATAAGCTATTTTTGCTGCACTTCCGGTGATCGAATTAATACGGGAATTACCGTATAAGACTTTGTGACTCGAAAAGCCTTTGGCAAAATGTGCAGATGATCATAATGTTCAGTTTACCCGAACAATTAAAATAAAGCTACTAACTCTTTGACACATTGACTGCCAACTACGTATTTAGTCATAGCAGTGGGCCAGGGTGTACCAGATTCTTCCATAAACTTGATATGCTGGCATGCTTGATAAAGTGGCAAAAGCAATGCTGACAGTCGGTGACACCACGATTTATCACATAGCATGGGTAATCCCCAAAAAGCGTGATGGGAAAATTGGTTTGACTAATGAAAGTTTAACCGCTATGAGTATACTCATAGATGGTTCGCTCGTGGATTTCTTGGCAAATAGGTAACAGATACTGGAACTGAATAATTCATGATTTGCATCCATTCTTTGTTGTGAAATTTTTTCCAGGAAACAATACTCAGTTACTATTGTCTAATGTAATAAAATATGGTTATTTCTTGGAACAAGTAACCGATAACAGTTCATTGTTTTATTAGGTGCGACGAAATTCTTGCAGACCACTTATGCTCGAGTACATCTGTAAGTAATTGTGTACCTACCCCCTGAAGGTATCCAGGGATTTTAATCTTTCACTAGATTTGGCTTTGTTCTGGTCTCCACTTTCATCCCCTGGATTTATACTGGGGGGTATACCTAAATCCTAAAATAATCCGGGTAGAATAGAACACATCATATTGTTACAAAACGCAAAGAAAAGTCAATTCCAGATTCCTTGGTCATCAGGTTTGGGCAATCCCATTCTCTAAAATGGAGGTAAAAAAGGTCGTTTTTGCTCAATAAATCAGTTCACATAATGAATTCGGCAAAATCCGCTTGAAGCGCACACAAACTTATATATCCGCATCACATGGTAGTAAAAAAATAAATTGTCATCTATCCAATTTGCATAATAATAGGACAAACATCTGTCATGATGTTTAAACAGCATTGACCGGTACTTCAAATGGCAAATTAATTTTAGCACATGGAACAATAAATGAATGTGCCTGAAGTTTTGAAGCATTGGTTATGGAGGAATCAAAAGTTATTGAGCAAAAACGACCCTTTTTATCTCCATTTTAGAGAGCGGAATTGCCCTAACCTGGTCATGGCCTGTTTTGAACTGATCACTGTACACTGATCTGCTGATGTTGCTGTACTAATAGGCAAATGACGCAGATTAAAACTGTCTGACATGTACGTGCCACACCATCTCAACTAGAAGTGTCCATCACTGTCCAAGAGGACGAAGGCTTATGGTGATGCAGCCGAGATCTAATTATGGTTAAGATTTGGTGGGACATGCAGGGGGCGTGGTTTTGCGTGCACAGGCTATTAATTGTCTAGTAACAGAAAGATTAGTGTCTGTGTCAAGGATATATCATCGAAGACACAAAGCTTATTATACATTATTTATACAGCTGTATTTAGTTAAGGATGTCCGCTGGTGGTTTTTGGCTTTGGCAGCCATTTTGCCTGTTTCTCTATTGGGTTATCTCCCTTCCCCAGGTTAAGAGATGGGGATTTCCTTTAAAAGCCTTCTAGCCGAGAATTTTGCACACCAACATCCATCCAATTTGCTAAATTTTGATAGACATTGTGATTATCTGGAGACAGTTATAATATAAGAAAAAGTTAAATACTATTTATATGAATTTTTCATGAATATGCTTCAAAACTAGGGATATTCCCTATGCTTTCTGGGTTATCAAATTGAGCATGGGTCAGTCCACTTAACATTGCCTACAGCTAAAAAATGCACACCAACCTATATTGTTTTCTTTGTTTTTCCTCATATTACACAATTATGAATGCAACAACACACATTATTCAAAAAGTTAATTACTTTGATTTACCACCAGCGGACATCCTTAAGGCAGTAAAGGACGTTCATTTCTAGAGGTTGAATGTTTTTTTAAAGTGATCATAAACCCTCAAGTAAAGTTTGCATCAAATGAAAGACCATTGGAAACAGTGGCCCATACATGACATACGAGCAGGGAAATGAACATCCTCTATTCCCTTAACAAGATTTCTCTAAAATTCCTTGATGACATCAAAATTACAAGCACTTTAACTAAACTATAGTAACACACTGACTCACACAAAGTTCAGAGTGAGTCCCCATTTTGTGCATGACATATTGACAATATATGAATATTCGGACATTGAGAAACAGGCTCCATACTTCATGTAAGGATCATGCCATAAAGCCTACACTAGCCAAGTCTGACGACAACAATGGTCAATACCTAGGCCTTTTCTGCTGTACAAGGGTCTGGACAATAGATCTTTACATAAAGTATAAACCACAATGTAGATTACCAATATGTAGATTACATATATACATGTATAACAGCTTCTTAGCTATAAGATCCAGCCATGCAGTACAACACATGCGGACAGGGATTCATAAAGTAAGCTGTTTAGGGCCCTAAACTCAATTTTGAACTGAATTTTAATTTTAAACTGAAGTTCAGACAGAAAATCAATATTTCTCCTTTGTTAAAAGATCTATTTTTACCCCAAATTAAACAGAAACCCATTATTTTCACCTGATTTGGGGTTGAAAGACACACATTCAATCCCCCCATGATGACAAAACTCGAATTTGCATGAAAATATATCTAAAGAATATCTTGTCTATGAAATCCCTGGTGTAGGTATGAATATACCCACTGTCAACTAAGTCAAATGGGAGTCTGTCTTGTTTGTCAACTCAGTATCTGCAAACCAGTCTCCATTCTTGATGGACTGATAAAGAATGAAGAGTGATTTTTATGTCACTCAATACAAATTTCTGTTGCAACGAGAGTGTATATTTTCACTCTCCTAGAATTGAATGGACCCAAGAGTGGATCAACCAGAGGGATGTAAACATAACTAATCCAACCACCAGTATATTCAACTATTCTTAATGTGTAACTGTGGTACTTTTGCAAGTTTACGCCATATTCAAGATAATCTTCCAAATTATAAAATTTCAATGTTATTAATGTTATTGTAGTGCACAGCACCACAAGCATGTCGGAACTTGTGACATTATCATAGAACCATAAACCACGTCACAACGCAACATTGTTACAAAACTGTTCCATTCTCTGCATTACCATGACGTCCAGCAGACAGTGCAGGATGCCCGAAGTATCATGTTGTTAACGTCATCTCTGACATAAAAAGAGGGAGTCAGATTTCTCTCTCACTGTAAAAAGCTGCCTTTGAATTCTCTGAGACAGAATACGAGTGAACTGTTGCGGGAAAACTTTACTACGTTTTCTTCATTCACAACGTTATCTTGAATATGACATACACTTAGACAAGTCCCAAGAGCAAAAAGAAGAACAGATTAGATCAGTCTTCATTACACTTGAGATATCAGGATATATTATGAATGAACACTTGAGCTGACACTACAACAAATGGATGATGAATAGAAGAATGTCAGATTAGATGGTATGAAAAATGTCATTGTTGGGTGGGGTGAAGGGGTGGGTGGGGTGAAGAGACGGTCGCTATGAGGAAATGCTCTTTTAAGGTAATTTTATCCAGCAACATTAACAGTGCTTTATTTAGTGATTAATCTCATGCTTCCAGATAAAATCAATCAAGGGGTGGGGTGGAGGGGGGCGGTTATGAAGAAAGGCTCTTTATAAGGTGATGTTATCCAGCAAACATTAACATGCTTCCACTTATTTCCCGGAATTGAGTCAATCAATGAATTTCCTACAGTAAATTGTGCTACCGCCATCATCTATACAAGCAGCAAGCATGTGATGTTACACTGGCGACACAAACTTACAAGACGCATTCCTACCGGATCAAGGAGCCGCTCCGTTCCAAAACAACAACACAACTTGTACAAATAGTGGTTCCTGGAATGAAAGTAAATGAAGAAATGAGTAAAATAAAATTACAAGGCCAGATAAACAAATCTGGGCTTTCCATACTGAGAAAAGTAAAGCATCAATTTTCTTCATAATAGTATATTAATACTTTCTTCTCGGACTAATTTTTTTTTTTTTTTTTTAATATTATTTTTATTCCTTTTCATATTTCTGGTTACATTCATACAATAATAATAATAATTCAATACCATTGTAGATAATTATTCTATTAGAAACTGATGTACATACTACGTACTACCATATATTAATTTTCACTCTTCACTCACACATGGTGCCACTCTCACAGTCATAACCTTCATGTACCCCATGCATTCCAAATTTCTAACATAAAACTAAATTATTCCAGTTTTAAAATAATTTTCAAATAAACACCATCTCTTATTAAACATACGGATATATTCATGATATTGGCGATATATTTTTCTGCAGTGTAGTGATTAAAAAAATATTAATAAGTGCCTTAATATGAAAACGCTTCTCTGACTAATCTGATCAAGTGTTCAGCAATTCCTCTTATAATTCAATCCCCCTATCAAAATTCAATCACCCCAAACTTGGTGGACAAAATTCAATCGGTGGGTATAATAAATTTGATCATCCTCTAAAATCATCGAAATAACAAAGAAATAATGGATTATATGCATGATTTTGGACCATCTTGTCAACTTCCTGTACAAATAAATTTGATAACCCTCAGATTTTATGGTGGGAAATTTCACTTCCTGTGATTGAATTATTAGAGGGGCTACCACATGTTTTTACAGACCTTTTAATTTTCTAATTTTTGCAATAAGGACTAAAATCCCAAAATTTGTCATCAACAAATATGGTCTTAGGGCCATCCATTATTATAGTCACCACTGAATACATAATCCACCCTTCTGTAACATATTACATTACATATAGGGAGAGAGAGAGAGAGAATTAAGGTTTAATGTCGCGTTCAGCAAAATTTCAGCATTACATATATAGTTCAATATTTTACCTGTACAGATATTTCAGCAGAATCCAAAGCAGGGCTAACAACAAGAATATTCCAATTGCAGCATAGATGGCTAAAATAAAAACAGAAAAGCCAAAAGGACAAATTGGCAGTCACTTTTAAAAATTATGTAGAAGTAAGACACTGTGCTAAGTTTACATTTTGGTGTGTGGCTAGGCTCATTGGGGCTACAGGCTGAGTGGTGAGAATTACTGTTAAAACATTTTTTCTGCCAAGGGCAAATGTTAGGCCCGTACAACTCCCTTGAAGATGTGTGTGGTTTAAATAATGAGAGCACTTATCATTCCAAACTGCAGGGGTTTTTCTAGACACTTTTTTCATCGTGGTAACCACGATGAAAAACAATTACAAATTGAGTTTTTGCAAAATTTTGTAAATTGAGTTTTATTGCCGAAAATTGAGTTTTCTAAAATTTTGAGAATTTACTTCGGCGCGTGAAAAATTGAGTTTCTACGAAATAAATTGAGTTTTTGCAAAATTTTGTAAATTGAGTTTTATTGCCGAAAAGTTTTCTAAAATTTTGAGAATTTACGCGCCGAAGGTGCGCGAAAAATTGAGTTTCTACGAAATAAATTGAGTTTCTGAGAAATCTAAACTGAGTTTCGTCGTCTGTTATCCCGTCCCCCTCCCCCAAAACCCCCGCGAGAAAGAAAAAAAAACGTGTGACCAGCCACGCCACTCGAGTCGAGATAAGCACTCAGAATTTGTAACTGATGTGCAGACAGATAACTTGTGTACCTTTATTATTCAATCGTATAGCTCCGATAAGGACGTCTGGTCTTGAACTGTTCTCATTTCAGTCGTATAGGTCCGATAAAGACATTGTCCTGAACGTTTCTCATTTCAAAGCAAATTGTTCGGCGACGTTTTCGACGATCGAACTAGTCCGCCATTTTGATATTTCAAAGTTACGTCCCCTCTTTTTAGTCCACTCGGGAACCACTGCTGTCATACTGCTGTGGCTTATGAGTCTGGTCTCCGAGACACGCTGTCCGTCAATCTCCGGGTTTTTCGGTTAAGTTCGGAACCAAGACAACGGGCAAGCATTTTCTCTCTCAGTCAACATTTCACTTGGATGCGTGTGATGTTGAAAGACGTTTCCCCAGAAACAAGAAACGAACAAAACAGACATTATTCTCACTGTATACTTAGCAAACAAACTTGTATGCAGCTATGTATGACACGCAACTTTGCTTGATGAGCTTCATAACATTACTGACATGTTCATTCACAATGAAAAATTGTCACGAATTTATTTATTGTAAGTGTCCTACTAAAAAGATAAAAAAATTGAGTTTCCAGACTGCATGCGATGAAAAACCCGAAAAATTGAGTTTTGTTGTTTATTTTGCGCGCCATAGGCGCGCTGAAAAATTGAGTTTTTCATCTTTTTGAAATTGAGTTATATAAAGGAAAACGTGTCTAAAATAACCCCTGAACTGTTTATGAAGAATGTGTTCAAGTCAAGGATTTTGATGGCAAAAATTGACATATTTGACATGGTAAAAAATGAAATATGTATGTTATTTGATGTGACGATGAGGGATGAACTGATTCTAAAATTAAGAATCGCACCAACTTGCCCAATCGGGTCCCATAAGTGCACATTGGGTGCATGTCAACTATTTTATCTTGGTGAGTACTCATGTAGTATGTTATACTGTTAAGTGAGTCTTTAATAAGTACAGGCAGACTATTTGATCTTGGTAAGTACTTACGTATGTTACTGTCCACTGGGCCATTGACAAGTACAGGAATGACTATTTGGTCTTGGTAAGTACTTACGTATGTTACTGTCCAGTGGGTCATTGACAAGTACAGGAATGACTATTTGGTCTTGGTAAGTACTTACGTATGTTACTGTCCAGTGGGTCATTGACAAGTACAGGAATGACTATTTGGTCTTGGTAAGTACTTACGTATGTTACTGTCCAGTGGGTCATTGACAAGTACAGGAATGACTATTTGGTCTTGGTAAGTACTTACGTATGTTACTGTCCAGTGGGTCATTGACAAGTACAGGAATGATTATTTGGTCTTGGTAAGTACTTACGTATGTTACTGTCCAGTGGGTCATTGACAAGTACAGGAATGACTATTTGGTCTTGGTAAGTACTTACGTATGTTACTGTCCAGTGGGTCATTGACAAGTACAGGAATGACTATTTGGTCTTGGTAAGTACTTACGTATGTTACTGTCCAGTGGGTCATTGACAAGTACAGGAATGATTATTTGGTCTTGGTAAGTACTTACGTATGTTACTGTCCAGTGGGTCATTGACAAGTACAGGAATGACTATTTGGTCTTGGTAAGTACTTACGTATGTTACTGTCCAGTGGGTCATTGACAAGTACAGGAATGACTATTTGGTCTTGGTAAGTACTTACGTATGTTACTGTCCACTGGGTCAATGAGAGCTACAGGACCGACTATTTTGTCTTGACCAGTACTTATGTATGTCAGTGGGTTATTGATAAATACAGGACTGACTATTTTGTCCTGGCAAGTACTTACATATGTTACTGTCCAGTGGGTCTTGTGAAGTACAGGAACGACTATTTTGTCTTGGCGAGTACTTACATATGTTACTGTCCAGTGGGTCTTGTTAAGTACAGGACCGGCTATTTTGTCTTGGCGAGTACTTACATATGTTACTGTCCAGTGGGTCATTGATAATTGCAGGACTGACTATTTTGTCTTGGCGAGAAATTACAGATGTTAAGTACAGGACTGGTTATTTGTCTTGGCAGGTACTTACGTATGTTACTGTCCAGTGGGTCATTGATAAGTACAGGTCCAGTACATGTCACCTTACTGCTATTCAAAGTTAACACCCACAACATGTACTCTCCATGTTCTTGGAAATGTTTGTTTAGCATGCTCTCACTGAAACAAATGAAAGAAATTTCATTAGTGAAGAGTATAAACGGTTCTGACAGAGTGTGCAATTAAAGTGATCGTATTACCCTCAGATAAAGTTTCCATCAAATGAAAGACCATTGGAAACAGTGTCTGAAAATAGTTTTTGTAATTTTTTACGATTTTATTACACAGAGTAAACTGAAAATAAATGGCGGTCTGTTGCGATCATATCTGAATTCAGAGACGTCACACTGCCTCAATAAATATATTTCAAACTTTGTATGCACTTTCCAATGCTTGATTCAACCTTAAGGTGTGTATACTTGGAGTTTCAACACAGACTCACTCTTTCAATGTGCAAAATTGAGGAAATTAAATGCAAGATTCAAACTGACTTGGCACTTATGAGTTACCATACAAAAAGCCATGTAATTTTTACCCAGTTAGAAAAAAATCACATAAATGAAGTAAAAATATGTTTAGATTCAGTTGAATCTCGTCTTTCATTTGACCTTCACTTCATCTGAGGGTTTAATATCACTTTGAAGACCAAAACTTCACTCAGTTTAACAGAGAATAAGGAGGCGGCGGTACTGCATCATTTCTTTTCAATTTTAGGAGACCCCTATGGGTTACCATAATTCCTTATGTTGAGTATTTGAAGGTGAAATGCAAAGCTTTTTGTATTTTCCTTTTCATGTTGTTCATGAGTCAGTTAATGTTGAAACTATGAGCCTATTTACTTTTTTGGTTTTGTTTGAAGTAGTTTGTCTCGTAGAAGCTTTAGAAAAGTGCCCCAAATGTTGATATCTAAACTGGCAGAATTCAGTAATGAACTCCACACAGCTTATTTGCCCTTGTTTGACGCTGGTTTGTGAATCAGACCACCTGGCCAGACGTCAATACTTGTAATTTTCAGTCTTCGGGAGGCTGGTCTGACATGACGTTACAATCAAGGGAAGTTAAGCAATGATGGTGTGCAAGTTAGATTAAGCTGGGTTTGGGGTACCAACTTCTAAAAGATTCTAGCGAACAAACTACTCCAAATTAAACCAAGCGAAGTAGATAGACCTATAGTTCTATCATTGTCAGGCTGTGTCAGTCCAGGACTTCGCGCTGACAATTTAGTTGATGTCATGTTACATGAGGGAGCTAGGTGACAGGCTAAATGATCAGGTTGGACATCAATGCATTTCGATAGTTCTATCATTATTAAACCTATATAAAATATTAAAAGGAGAATCTAAAAAGATTTACATTACCTATTACAGGTTACCATAGGTTACCTAGCTATTATCTAGTCAAGATAACCTGAAACTGAGACAGTATTACAGTACAGGCCCGATTCAATGGAATGTTGACTTTAAAGCGCTTAGCCCAAGCCAGTCAGTCTCCAGGACCAAACCATATAAAATCAACGTAAGAAGCGAGTTACTTACTCGCATTGTATCTGGTCTCCAATCCCACTCTTCACGGCCAGTCTAGAAGGCCACCTAGTGTCCAGTATCAGGGAGTGATTATGTTCACGATGCACTGTCACCGCTAACTGAAGATCACACTGTTCAAACAGATCAAAATAACATCAGGACCGCTGCAGAAAGTACCTTCTATGAGAGGCCCTTCTGATGTCACCCATCGTTGAGGCCTTTCCAATGTCACCCATCAGTGAGACCCTTCTAATGTCACTTTATTCTGAAGTCAAGCATCCTTCTGATCTCGTCAATCCTTCTAATGTCATCCATCCTTCTGTCACTCATGCCACTCTTATGTCACCCATCCTTCTGATGTCACCCCTCGTTCTACTGTCACCATCATTCTAATGTCACCCATTATTCTGTCTGCCATCCTGCTTAATGTCATCCATCCCGTTATTATGCCACCCAACCCATTCTTATGCCACCCTTCACTCTAATGTCACCCATCCTTCTAATGTCACCATCGTTCTTATGTCACCCAACCTGTTCTGATGTCATCCATCCTTCTACCATCACCAATTGCTCTGTTGTCACCATCGTTCTAATGTCACCCATCCTTCTAATCTCATCCATCCTGTTCTTATGTCACCCATCCTTGAAGCTTCTAATGTGATCCAGCCTTCTAATCTCATTCATCCTTCTAATTTCACCCTTCATTCTCATGTCACCCATCCTTCTGTCACTCATCCCATTCTTATGTCACCCATCATTCTGATGTCACCCATCATTCTAATGTCACCCATCATTCTAATGTCACCCATCATTCTAATGTCACCCATCATTCTAATGTCACCATCATTCTAATGTCACCCATTATTCTAATGTCACCCATCATTCTAATGTCACCCATCATTCTAATGTCACCCATTATTCTAATGTCACCATCATTCTAATGTCACCCATTATTCTAATGTCATCCATCCTTCTGAGGTCACCCATCACTCTAATGTCACCCATCATTCTAATGTCCCCATCATTCTAATGTCACCATCATTCTAATGTCACCCATTATTCTAATGTCACCCATCATTCTAATGTCACCCATTATTCTAATGTCACCCATTATTCTAATGTCATCCATCCTTCTGATGTCACCCATTATTCTGATGTCACCCATCATTCTAATGTCACCCATCATTCTAATGTCACCCATCATTCTAATGTCACCCATTATTCTAATGTTCTAATGTCACCCATTATTCTAATGTCATCCATCCTTCTGATGTCACCCATCATTCTGATGTCACCCATCATTCTAATGTCACCCATCATTCTAATGTCACCCATCATTCTAATGTCACCCATCGTTCTAATGTCACCATCATTCTAATGTCACCCATCATTCTAATGTCACCCATCATTCTAATGTCACCCATTATTCTAATGTCACCCATTATTCTAATGTCACCCATTGTTCTAATGTCACCCATCGTTCTAATGTCACCCATCATTCTAATGTCACCCATCATTCTAATGTCACCCATCATTCTAATGTCACCCATTATTCTAATGTCACCCATCGTTCTAATGTCACCCATCATTCTAATGTCACCCATCATTCTAATGTCACCCATCATTCTAATGTCACCCATTATTCTAATGTTCTAATGTCACCCATTATTCTAATGTCATCCATCCTTCTGATGTCACCCATTATTCTAATGTCACCCATCCTTCTGATGTCACCCATCATTCTAATGTCACCCATCATTCTAATGTCACCCATTATTCTAATGTCACCCATCGTTCTAATGTCACCCATCGTTCTAATGTCACCCATCATTCTAATGTCACCCATTATTCTAATGTCACCCATTATTCTAATGTTCTAATGTCACCCATTATTCTAATGTCATCCATCCTTCTGATGTCACCCATTATTCTAATGTCACCCATCCTTCTGATGTCACCCATCATTCTAATGTCACCCATTATTCTAATGTCACCCATCGTTCTAATGTCACCCATCATTCTAATGTCACCCATCATTCTAATGTCACCCATCGTTCTAATGTCACCCATCATTCTAATGTCACCCATCGTTCTAATGTCACCCATCGTTCTAATGTCACCCATCGTTCTAATGTCACCCATCATTCTAATGTCACCCATCATTCTAATGTCACCCATCATTCTAATGTCACCCATCATTCTAATGTCACCCATTATTCTAATGTCACCCATTATTCTAATGTCACCCATTATTCTAATGTCACCCATCATTCTAATGTCACCCATTATTCTAATGTCACCCATTATTCTAATGTCACCCATCATTCTAATGTCACCCATCATTCTAATGTCACCCATTGTTCTAATGTCACCCATCGTTCTAATGTCATCCATCATTCTAATGTCACCCATTGTTCTAATGTCACCCATTGTTCTAATGTCACCCATTATTCTAATGTCACCCATCGTTCTAATGTCACCATCATTCTTATGTCGCCCATTATTCTGTCAACCATCCTGCTTGTCATTCATCCCGTTCTTATGCCACCCATCCCATTCTTATGTCACCCTTCACTCTAATGTCACCCATCCTTCTAATGTCACCATCGTTCAAATGTCACCCATCCTTCTTATGTCACCTATCCTGTTCTGATGTCACCCATCCTTCTTATGTCACCCACCCTGTTCTGATTTCATCCATCCTTCTTATGTCACCCACTCTGTTCTCATGTCACCCATCCTTCTTATGTCGCCCACCCTTTTCTGACGTCACCCATCCTTCTTATGTCACTCAACCTGTTCTGATGTCATCCATCCTTCTAATATCACCAATCCTTCTAATGTCACCATCGATCAAATGTCACCCATCCTTCTTATGTCACCCACCTTGTTCTGATGTCACCCATCCTTCTTATGTCACCTACCCTGTTCTGACACCCATCCTTCTAAGATTACCCATCCTGTACTATGTCACTCATTCCTCTAATGTTACCCATCCCTAGTTCTAACATCATCCATCCAATACTGATCAGCGATACGGATTTGATATTTTTGGAACAACATGATCTCTTGCCGGCATCACTGAAAACTGTTGACCACTTC
Source organism: Hanleya hanleyi (assembly GCA_036873755.1). NCBI lineage: Eukaryota > Metazoa > Mollusca > Polyplacophora > Lepidopleurida > Hanleyidae > Hanleya > Hanleya hanleyi. The sequence goes on along the minus strand of JAVTVY010043496.1, from coordinate 192,688 downwards.
TCTCTTGCAGGAAAATAGCCTATGTTTATATACTATGTTTGTCTTTTTGAATTTGGTGCTAATGCTGTTATATGGAATATGGAATAGGTCTTTGGATTATGGATGCGGATATTCTTTAATGGACGATGGCTGAATTATGAATGACAGATCAGACACTTGTAATTGTTCTAATGTCACCCATCCTTCTAATGTCGCCCATCACATTCTTATGTCATCCAACCTTTTGATGTCATCCATCATTCTAATGTCACCATCATTCTAATGTCACCCATTATTCTGTCAGCCATCCTGCTTAATGTCAGTCATCCTGTTCTTATACCACCCATCCCATTCTTATGTCACCCTTCGTTCTAATGTCACCCCTCCTTCTAATGTCACTATCGTTCTAATGTCACCCATTATTTTGTCAGCCATCCTGCTTAATGTCACCCATCCCATTCTTATGCCACCCATCCCATTCTGTCACCCCTCCTTCTAATGCCATCCATCCTTCTAATCTCATCCATCCTTCAAATTTCACCCTTCATTCTAATATCACCCATCCTTCTGTCACTCATCACAAAAAATACTTGCCAGAACAGTTCCAGTGGAGAGTTAGGGGAGGTCACTCTAACAGACAGCCTTATACATGTATACCACAACTCCCATCAATACTGTCCTCTGAACTTACTGTGAAGCATTCCTCTGACTGTACCCATATGCTGATATTATGTTCCAGCGTGTTACGGATGAAGATCTGAGCAGAATCCATATCTCCATGTTTGAGTTTGTTCTTCCCCTCTGCAAATTGACCCCAACCTGAAAATCACATATATATATATGGACAATACAATAGTGTGTAAATATTCAGTGAAATATCATTTCTACCACACTCCCACATCTTATCCCACTGGATTAATACATATAAAAAAGAAAGCCTAGCTGCAATCAAAATCCGAAAGACAGCCCCTGAGAATGCCGTTTTTCAGATGTCCAATACAGCTAACAAATCCTCATGTATATCACAGTCTGCTCTTTCTATAAAAATTTATTTTGGAAAAGAAGTAGGCAAAATGGGGTTTTTTTCAGTCACGTGTAGGCCAACCAGTAATTATAAATTTTACCAGCTACATCAGACCTATGCTTTGACAAGAAGTGTAAGTCTAAAGTCATTGAATGCCCACAATTGCCAAGCTCGAGCATGCGTGTACATTTCATGGAAAACCTGGAATTTTGCTGTCTGCCTGTCATTGGGGTAAGTTAGTCAATCATGGATAAAATCCCTTATTTTTAGGTCAAACCATGCAAGAGTACATCTGGAGTATAGCAGAACAGAAATAGATAATTGTTTACTGCCATATCGTACAGTGTCCCAGCAATGGCATGAAGTCCTATATGTAACCTGATACGCCAAATTAAAGCATGCTCTTCCGGCTGTGCCAGTTCAGGACTTGGCGCTGACAATTTAGTTGATGTCATGTTACATGAGGGAGCTAGGTGTCAGACAGGCTAATTGATCAGGTTGGACATAAATGCATTTCGAGTTAATGTAGTCCGTTTGGGCTTATTTAGACTGATTTAGCCGAAAATCTGACACTTTATCATGCATTGGTTAGGAGATGTCCAATTTCCGCTACAAGCCGCAACGCAGGTGCTGACTTAAGACATTCATCAGCGAAACAATCGCCCACGTTCAGTATTGCATTGTTCTTACATATTAAAATATGCTAATCATGCACATTCAACATCATTTTCTCACCTCATGTCTTCTTCTTGTCTCTGTACATCTCTCCATTTGTCTGACAACCCGATACAAATGGTGACCTTACTCTCGATCAAAATCACACAATGTCGCGTGAACGCGATATTCCCAAATATGGATTTATAATTCCTCGGCATGTATGGTGGGTCTAAATGGACATATAAATAAAACTTTAAGGCGTGGAGAAGAAATAAACATTTTATTTCCCGCGAGATTTCTCTGTTGATATATGACAGATTTCATTATAAAGGGGGCCAAAGATACTATTTTTTTCTCAAGCCCTAAATTTAGTGAAACACTTGCAGAGTTTCATTCTAAATGAAAGTATATGGATTGTAGACATAGAATACATAAAATGTTTGCAATATACAAACAACTTTTCAAAATAATTTGAAAAGAAAATATCGAATTGCTGTGTTGTAGGACAGACAAAATTCCCACTTTTCTTGGAGACCAAATTGCAATGCCACAGAATATATTATATCTGTATTGTTTTCAGCATTGAAATGTTGCAAAATATTGATATGGGGTGGAATTGTGATTTAAAGTTGAACTGCAATCATTGTAGTGTACAAGAAAGCCAAGTGGTGAAAATACAATATCTTGATCAATTTCCAAGGTTGTCAGTCCACATCTGTAATGTTAGCACCTCTATGGAATTTGGTCATCTGTATCATACAATACTATCATCTCATACTTTTAATGAATTTGGTGCGGAAAACGCTTATGTGTGGCTGATTCGGCACATAAAATCAACCAAAATATTTAAAAAGTAAATAAAAAATAAGGTTTTCAAAAACTGCTAACGTGACTGCTAATAGAATGTAATTAAAGTCACGTTAGCAACAACATTGTTCAAGCTATACTCTATTCTATCACAGTTAGTCAACATTTCATTGTAAGTCTGTATTTCCTACACAGCACTTCCACTAACAATGTAATTGATGAGTCATGTTAAATGCAATTGAATGTGAAAATTCAGTGTCCGTCCACTTATGTAATGTTAGCAACAGAGTAACGTTAGCAATACAACTAAGTAGGATTTACGTAAATTTTGTTGCAAATACAGGTCTTTCTTATGTTTGCTTGGCAGAACTGACAAAGAGAGCAGAGTTGGTTGATAATAGCAGTCTGCAGTATTTATTTTTGCAGCTAAATCATCAGTTTATAAGGTGTCTGTCTGAATGTAACATTAGCACTGCCATGTTTATTGCTAACGTGACACATGTCCGTCCACATGTGTCACGTTAGCAATGACTGACACATGGTAAAAATATTGCATTGCATTATCAATTTGCCTGATAGTTCATGTACATGTAGATAACAGAGCTTAGCAACCATATATCTGATCTTCATCATGGTAAATTCTGGAATTTTGTGAAAATTCCCCGAAATAGGCATGTCCGTCTGTCCACAAAGTCCGTCCAAATGTAATGTTAGCAACAGTAATATTCGATTTTTGTTAACCTGCAGGTTGGTTAACAGGCATTCCACATGCTCAAAAGAAATTTCCTCCTGATTTCTTTCTGAAATCATCTAGTTTGCGGCAAGCATCTTTTCCATAGCAAAAAAAGAAACGTTTCTGACGATGTAATGTTGCTAACGTTACTGTTTGTCCGTCCATAGCATCACGTTAGCAACCACGTTAAATCAAACTTTTACTCAGAAAAACTATGCGCCATCTGCATGAAATGCTTTGAATAGTTTCAAAAAGCATTGTGGAAGCTAAGAATTAATTTTCAGTTGTGTGTGGTCAAAATGTCACTTACACAGAAAACCTTTGGCAAACCTTGTGTCCGTCCTATACCCGTTCTTTGCATTTGCTGGGTACTTTTTGCATTGAAAACTAGCTTTTCTGCTATTCCGGATGATCATGGACTGCTGGAGTGTTCATTCAATTATACTACATTGCATTAAGAGAAACATTTTGCTCCTGCTTCGAGTCAGAGCAGCAGAACACAGCCCTCCTGCAGTGATCTGCAGAGAAACTATCAGATGGAAGAGGGGCAACAAAATCTATTCTAGATTTTCTCACAACCGACCAATTATCTCAAAACTTTCACAAAATCAGACACAAACCATCATTGTCAAGGTAACACATGCAAAACATAAAATAGTCAGTGTTTATTTTTCAATGTTGAGGGCCACGTTTTGGCCCCCATTATACTGAAATCTGTCATATAATGTCATGGTTTCATGTTATGTCACAACATTTATAGACCTGCGATTCGTCGAAATCATAATGTTTACTACACCGTAGGATATTTAATGAATGGTAAGCCACACTTGCATTCCTTTTCTGTTTCTGCAGTCATGGATAATTCGGTAAGCATTTAATGTTAAACACATTGCAAGGGAAAATATGTTTGGCAAATTGCAGAATGTAAAAAAAAAAAGGCAAATCCATGGCTTAAACTTCAATTTAGACCCACCATACATGCAGAGAAATTATAAATCCATTGTGTGATTTTAATCGAGAGTAAGGTTGCCATTTGCATCGTGTTGTCAGACAGATGAAGAGATGTACAGAGTAAAGATGAAGACATGAGGTAAGAATATGATGTTGAATGTGCATGATTAGCCTACCGTATTTTAATATGTAATATTAGAACAATGCAATGTTGAACAAGGGCGATTGTTTCGCTGATGAACATCTTATGTATTCACCTTGGTTCAGTGACAGTGAGGCTTGTAGCGAAAATTGGACATCCAACCAATGCGTGATAAAGTGTCAGATTTTAAGCCAAATCGCAGTAAATAAACCCAAACGGACTGAATTAGCTCAAAAATTGCATTTATGTCCAACCTGTTGATCCTCACCCGCCATTTAATTGTCATGGGAGCCTGGGATAGAAGTGGGATAAACTTTATCAGGTTTCAGGCATGTTGTTGTTCCGGACGTTCCTCCTTTCAGACTAGGAGCACCCTTTTACAGAGGTGTTTAGAAGCTTGCAGTAACCCCGCCGCTTACCAGGGTGGTAGAAACAGGGTCAGTAGCAGTTGAGGTCCCGTGCTGTGCAGGCTGTGCAAGTAACTTATTTACAGTGCATGGACACCTCCTGACTGTACATATAGACCCGTCCCTTTTTCTGACCAGGTGTGTGTGATGTACTACTGTGAGTGTATTTATATAGCGGTCACTGAAAGACACCCAAGTACTTTATTCCCCAAGTGCCTCCGCTGGCGAAGGTCTAGCGTAGCAACTACTTCCACCGTCAGTCCATTTTACCCTGGACACCGAATCAGTCCAGCGCCTTGTGAATAGGCGAGTATATATATGGAAGCGGTCACTGGCGAGGCGCGAACCCACGCCAGCTGTAGCACTCCGGGTCCGAGTCAGACACTCGGGAGTAGAAAAGAATAGGAGCCATAGTAACCCATGTGTGGAATGAAATCCTCACAATTGCAACCGTTTTCCAACTATTCAATATTTGGGAGTAGTAAATTAAGAACCATTCCGGGAGGATAAACGGTTGCAATTGTGAGGAAAATTTCATTCATGACTCATTCCACACACGGGTATACTATGGCTGTACATGGCTCTACATGTACATGTACATGTACTCTAACCATTCGGACACATGATATTGCTCAAATCAAACCGCTCAACTTTCTGTTGTCGTTTCTCAAAAAAACAACAACTTGCTCAGTTGCTGCATGCATCTAAAATGACTGTGACGCACAGACTGACAGTCAGTCACCATTCAACAAAATCATCATCATCATCATGAACACTTAATGTTAATATTAGTAAATGAGATATATATTCCAGTATTACCTATAATTTGTAACAATACGACAAATATTCTAAATTTCCAGCCGGAATACTGTGTTTCTGGCGCCATTTTGAATCATGTGCTTCTCTCGAGTCATGTGACTCCAACATGAGAGGGTTCCCGATTCCGGATCATTCGCGCAACTTCAACTGCAATCTGGCCCCAGAACTCACTATACGCGGTAAGACTTAGGAAGTGTACGCAAATGAACTCACTTTAGCTGTGAAAACTCCGCCAATACGGAAATAGCCGAACGTGAGATTGCTTCAACTGCTCCACACATGAAAAGGGTTGAATAGGCGTGTTTGATACAAAAAAAACGGAGAGAGACCAGAATTCATCTTTATGAATATATAGTTCAAATCCCATGATTGCTATGGTAGCCTACACATTTCACTGACGAAATCCCAAATTGTACATAATCAGCTTGATATAATTCAAGTCAATGAATCAAGTTCAACTTCATGATTGTATCAGCAAAACGATACAAAACACTTAAATAACTTGCAAGATATGAACATGACCAGGCAGATAAAATCGAGAGAGTACTGATAACAGTGGTTTGTGACTGTGAAGAACTTGATACAGATAGATACCAAACCCGGTTCAACATGGCTAGGCCCTGTTACCTGTATATTTAGCACAACGTCAAGTGCTTTATCCTGTCTACAAGTACAGCATCACGGAACAATAATAAGTTGATAACATATATTTGAAAGAGGATATCACACAAGCACAATTAAATTTAGCATTTTCTCAGTTGGAACGCATTGTAAGTAGTATACAGCCCGCATTTCGGGTAACATTGACCTAAAAAAAATTGCATATCACGTGACCTTTGACCTTTGCGTAAGCCAATCAGAAGCGCGTATTTTGACCTCGTCGTATGCCTTGGTTCTGAGTGCGCATGTGTATGACGTCACTTCCGGTCTGCGTGAATTGGGCGTTACCTTGGACTATGGGTGCATTCCACATCCAAATGATGTGCGGCTAAAAACAGGCATGGGTTCGAATCTTAGGCCTTAAATAGATGTAAAATCTTTAACAAAAACCCTGTAAAAGTACATATTTTCTAAATGGGCACACTCGTGCCATTATTTCAGGAGACTTGTGAGCTATTGTAATTGGAAAGGAAAGACGTCCAATCCTCCTTAAACCTTCTTCAACTTTTCTGAAAAACTTCATAAAATATATAAAAATGTGTCAAATTCTACCCGCAACCCAGAGAAAACATATGAAACGATTTTCTTCTTATGTATGTTAAAGGGTTTCCCGTCCAAAGGACAATTTAAAATGGCGAAAAAACAGGGGGTCGACTTACTCGTTTTTTGTAAAATTTTATCGCCATAAAGGAATCATCATTTTCGCTTCTCGAAAAAGTGCGGATTTTGGCCCGCCAGATATTCAATTCTGTAGTGGCGAGTGGGTGCGATCAACAAGCAATTGTTACAGCCTCGTTTGGAGAAATGGTTACGTCCAGCAGGATGATACTATAGATATCAGTTAGTATAAAGGTAAGAAGAATTACCATGCTGTCAAAATCGGGCGACCTTCCTTATTATAAAATTGGGTTCAAGATCATATTGAATGATAGGAATGCATGTACTGACCTGTTCATCCGGGCACTTGTTTACATCCTTGTAGAGGGCCTTACAGCCGGGTATTTTAGGATTGACCTATATTCGGGTCCTCTGGCAATACCTGTAGTGTGGGTTTTTCCATTCATCCTGTTTGCATACGGGTTCTTGTACATCCGGATTTCCCAGTGATGGGAACAGCCGGGTATTTTAGGATTGACCTATATCCGGGTCCTCTAGCAATACCTGTAGTGTGGGTTTTTCCATTCATCCTTTTTACATACGGGTTCTTGTACATCCGGGTTTCCCAGTGGCTTCTTTGTACATCCGGGGTCTGTCAGGATGGTGTATAAAAGTGGGCATTTTCATGGGATGGCTTCATTCATTGGCCTGCCTACTTGACCGGAGCTACCTGATCAGTCTGAGCCAGACTGAGCCTACCTGAGGAGTTACCTGGCCAGCCTACCTACTGAACACCTGCCTGAACAGCACCTACCTGAGCCAACAGCCATGGACTCATCTGACCGAGCTAAGCTGATGCAGCACCTTGTCCAGATCATTAGTGAGATGATGAATGTGGCCGAACTATGTGATCTGCTTCTGGTGGGAAACGTAATCACTACATACATGGAAGAAGATATCATGGCACAGAATATCAATACGGCACGAAACAGAGCCCTCATCGACACTCTACCGCGCCGAGGCCCTTTAGCATTTCAGGCCTTCCTGGAGGCGCTGATAGAGACGGGGAATGCGGGAATAGCATCTCTACTTCAACCCCAGGAACACACCTTAGTCATAGACATCCCCGAAGAGGGTACAGGTAGCAAACGTGCCCAGGAAGACCCGGAAGAGTCCTATCCACCTGCCAAACTTACCCGTCCCCAAATAACACCTTTAAAAATGCCTCAGCAAGAGCTTCAGCAAGCGGAGGAAGAGATGCTACTCCCTATGTCTGTGGAGCAGGTGAATGACATCATCCAGCAGGCCTACCAGGCGGCCCAGATGAACAGTTGGGAGCTCACGCCCTATTTAACTGTAACCGTGAAAGATGAGCAAGTGCACTTTAATGCATCAGCCTGGGACGATAAACCACCTAAGCATATTGCCTTGACGTTTGATCAATGGAAAAGAGTACTGAGATACACACAAAGTCAAGTCGTCGAGGCGGTCATTGAGAACCAGGGGCACGAAAATAAATTTTGTGTGGGGACGATGTCTTCCTCACCTGTTCTATGTTCAACAACATGCTGCTGGTACATATTCGTAAATGGAAGTTGAAGAAAGATACTACGCGTATTCCCTTACCTGAGGGAGTTACCTTGCAAATACCCGCGTGGCGGAAGCTTCAGGGCCTCACAGACGAAATTTCTGACGCTCTGCATGACCAGCTGTCTGAGTATATCTATAAAAAGTACATTGAAACCTTCCTGAATCATCTTAAACCTCGCATTGAAAACGAGCGTATCCAACAATGTGCAGGCTGTCAGAACAACGGATCGTTAGACATGCATACGTGTCTGGGCATTGTGGCACCACCAGGCGCGCCCAGTGACTGAGGCGCTACACGACATCAACGAGACGGAAATCGCGGAGGCATTGGAAGCGGCCTGTCCACCTAGAATTCCCCGTGAGCAGATTACGGCCTTCATATTCGTGCACCAGGGGCGAAAAGACATGGAAGACTTCAAACAAGACTTGTTGGCTAAATATTCTAAATATTGAACAATCAGACATGACCTGGCAAGAAAGACATGATTTCAAACAAGTTTTGTTGGCTAAATATTGAACATTCAGACATTACCGTATTCCTACATTCTATGTTCATTCTATCTTTATTCTATCTTCATTCTACCATCATGGTGACACCGTATAACGCTATTAGAAAATTTAACACAAAGAGTCTACCGTGATGAAAAACTTATGTTCATTCTACTGTGTTGTTAATAAATATTAGAAACTCAACTAATGTATGTCAGTGTTCACTCTATGCAGGGGAAGGTGTGGGAGTTGGTGTTGTGCTTTTTAGTTAGAAAGCTCCTCTTTCGGAGTATTGGTTGGCCCTGATAAGGCCGTTAGGAAGTACAGATCGGGTTGGTCATGAGATAGTTCACGACCGGTAGATTCTTTTCACTCTACATACGGTTCCCCGACACACAGGGCACCGTAAAGCCACATGAAAGTCTACTGTGTCCGGGCAGTGGCAGCACCCCGCATTGGATAAGAAGCTTAGAAGACAAGGACCACATACGGCTAGGTGTCCACACGGGAAAAAGGCGTACCCCGTCTCAGCGTCCTGGCAGATGGTGCATGTGGATTTCCTTATCTCGTTATCCAGTCGGAGGCGTAGTTTAGCCTTCTCCTCTTCCACTTCTTGAAGATGTTGTCTTATCTGTACCAACTGGGTCCCCTCGGGTGGTGGTGTTGACTGCGTAGCAGTCGTTGTGGTAGCCGTCGTTGTGGTAGCTGTCGTTGTGGTAGCAGGCGAAGCTGTAGTTGCTGGTGGGACCATGCTGCGAGTGTTTAACCATCCCATTTGTAGACGATGTGACGTCTGTACATCTTCTTCGTCTTCGTCTATGTCGGTAATATCATCATCGTCGTCCGTATCCAGGGTGTCGGCTATCTCTATATCTTGTCGTCTGGCTAGTTCCCTCAATTCTCCCGCCGTCTCCCGAGTGAGTACTCGATTGAGCGGGGTTATTAGTCTAGGATCTTGTAGTCCATACGCCAGGGCTTGGTCCCTCACAGCTTCAGCCTGCTCCCTCAAAGCGTTATGGCTTAGTTCCCTCGACAAAGCTTCATCAGTCTCTCCCCTGTTCATTGCGTCGAACAGTGCACGTCTAGCAGCCATGATGTGGTTGGAATAAATGTGTGTAGCAGACGACCGACAGCCCGCTTTTTATTCTCTACCGTAGAGAACCCGGCTGAGTGCGCGCGGACGTCAGCGAAATCTGTCTGGACATCATGGCTAGAAAGTCTGTGCTTTCTGCAAGATTTGGAAGCGGGCTAAATTTTTAATAAACGCGAGTTGAGATCTAAAACAACTATAAATTTATACCTTCGCATGTATCGTGTAACCCTGAAAATTTCATAGGGCTAACGGCTGCATTATTTTCATTTTTGACGACGCAACATGTGAATTTATCGATATCGAAGTGACCACACAAGACCATAGTACCAGCGAGGGTTGGCTGGAAGAGATTATAGACAATCTGTTGAGAGAAGAAGAATTAAAAGAAGAAGACAAAGAACAGACGGTAGAGGGTCATTTGACGAAAGTGCCGCAGCAGGAGCAACAGAAGCAACAGCAGCAATATCTTGACGACTACTGCACGGAAATAACAAGACTGCAGAGGGACACAACTATGGGGGTGGTAAAGCAATTACCATATGTCAAATATTTTACCCACTACGCCAAATTCGCCCTATTTCCCTGTGGGCACCAAGCGTTATGTGCCTGCTGTATCACCAAACTTGCAGGGAGAGCAAGTCCTACGTCCAGTTGCAACCTCATCCCGTGTGCACTCGTCCCGCTGAGATGTCCCCTATGCGCCAAGAGGAAAGAAGAACTGCTCCAATCGTTGTAATCATTACAACTTATACGTCCCTTATCAGGGCCACCCAATACCTCCCAAAAGAGGAGCTTTCTAACTAAAAAGCACAACACAAGCTCCTACACCTTGCATACACCTGGGTAAATAACACCTAGTGAATGGGAACTTCCTACTAACACTACCACCCACCCACTATTAGTATGAATGTAAGTTACACAGTAATATATACTAGTCTAATAGATACACCGAGTAGTGCCGGAAAAAGCTGAGTGTAAACGTCTCTGCCCACACGGTCGTAAATTAGCACATGGGTCATGGCACACTTTGAAGGGTATGAGGTTGTGGGATTGCCATAGAATGCACTCTATTTGAATGTGTATTTTGTGAGGTGCTGGAGATTGGCAATCATCATCGAGTATGGAGGACGGCAGAAGGATTGGGTTGGCCCTGAAAAGGGCCTTTAGGGTAATTTCTTCTGGAGTGAGGAGGTGGAGATTGGTAAGCATAGAGGAGAGGAGATTGACATGGTGGTCTTGATGTTAAACTGAAATGTGCCAGATTAAAAAGTCCCCTTTCGAAGGACAGGGTTGGCCCGTAAAATGTTTTGGGTTGTTTTTTTTATCCTGTTGTCTCAGAAGGGGGGCTTGCCTATTTGCCCCCGGGCTGTTGTTGTTGTTGTGGCCCCGGCTGGTGTTGTTCTTGCTGGTGGGCTCTCTGGCGTTGCTGGTGAGCAGCCTGGCGTTCTTCCTCCAGGGCGTCCATGTCCATAAATTCGGGTTGGTCTGGCTGGGACTGTTGTTGATGTAACACAGCCTCGAGGGTGTCCAACCAGTCCTCGCCATTTAAGTCCGTGGGCGCCCTGGTGACCAAATGATGAAGATCGACCCAGGAGAGTGGTGTTATCTGTGTATTTTCCCGGGTCCATCTTCTCACTTCTTCCATCCAGAAGGCTTTCACTGCTTTCGCCAGTTCTGTTCTTTCTCTCCTCTCTTTCGCCCACCTCGCCGCACCTTTGGTCGTTGACATCTTTGCAGCCCCGCTCATTTTTCTTGCTTGTGATAATATGGTCTTCTCAGCTTGAAAGAATGTGATAGAATGCGATGCCCCCACGCCTTTCTCATGACCTTTATGCCAGCCTGAGACGTGCTCGATTGGCTGTCTAAAAGGCGCGAACCTCATCGATTGGCTCTTCCTCGGGCAAATCTATTGGTTGAAATAACGGATATTCATTGGTCCAAATGCAGTGGCTGCACCCGGCCCCGCGTTACGCCAGAATCCTACCAAGCTTTCAATAGCAATTTCCTACGTTAAATTGAAGTCCCATACAATAACCCAGGATGATGTCGATTGGCTGTCTAAAACCGGCTTAGCCCACTCATTGGCTCTTGTTCAGGCTTAGCCATTGGTTGAAATAATCGGCGTTCATTGGTCCAAATGCATGGCTGCATCCTTGCTGGGTGAACGCCAGAATCCCATTTCTTGGACCAAGGTGCGCATAGCAAAAATCCTAGGTTAAATGAATTCCTATACAAATAACATCACACCACCGAATGATCACGGACTTTCACGAAGGTAGGGGAGAACGAAAAAAGCTATAACGTGTACGGACACGGACTAGGCTAATTATACCAAGAGGACTATTCGTCTTCACATGGAGCAGTATAAAAGCGCATTTCGAGCCCTATTGACCTTGCGGGGCAATGCGCAGCAACTATTGACTCACACGGTGTACAAGTGCATTTCGAGCCCTATTGCCCCTTAACCTGTACTACTCTATATAGAAGGGCCTCTCTAGCCGTTTCTTTTCATTCACCACCATGGCAGCGAGCGGAACAGTGCTTGCGTTATTCCAACTGAGGTCCGACGTCTACCTCATCGTCAATGACGATCACCTGGAGCTGGTCCAAGAAGAACCGCAGAAGGTCAAGATTTTGTTATCGCTATAAGGCTGGACTCTCTTGACACGGTTGTTACAGGGAGCCCCAAATGGATTTCATGCACGTGGGAGTCGGTGTGCACATACGCACTGGTGGAGAGGATTCCTTTTTTCCCCGATTGGAACAGCGCGGGGGTACCCATATCACACTCTGCCCACCCTTATGGATGGCACTGAAAGATGTACGCCCCGAGGTGGATGACTTATTGCACCCCGAAGTGAAAGAAGGGACTGTGGCTACCCGGAGGCTTACACCTGGCTGCACCCTATTGTTGTACTCCAAACGAGTGGACCTCATCGATAACGAGATTATGTGTTGGTGTACGCCTGAACCCAAAGCGCACGTCTCTTTGTCACGGGAAGGATGGACCACCTTGAAACGCGTGTTGTTTGGTGACCTGGACGGCTATAGCATTCACCTGTGTGACGACGTCTACATTTTCCGCGGTTCCCTTTTCGCTCGACTCATCTGTCTGAACGGAGGTGGTTTTACCCTGGACCCCGATCTATGGACGGCTTTGGAACAAGTAGTCCCCATTGTCGATGAGGAGCCACATAGTCTAGAGCGTCAGTCGCATCATGAAGCGAACCCGGTGGGACACCCGGAGGGACACCCGGAGGGGCGCACCCGTAGGGAGACCCGGAAGGATAAGGGTACAAAACATGTGGATAAGGGGAATGTTATCACAATTTTTGAAAGGCTAAAACCAATAAAAAGCAGTTCCCTGTGGCCTGCTTTATTTTTTAGAATTATTTTCAAAATTTTAGCGATGATGTAATATCCTGAAATACGGCTCCAAAGTGCCTGATTTTTACCCCCAGTAAATCCGCCCGGCGATTACCCTGTGACGTCACACAGTGAAGCGGCCAGAGTCAAACATGGCGGATAACACAGACAGCGGTACAAGCTCTGACACAGATTCCGATTTCAGCGTTAACCACGTTGAAGACTGTGACGTTGGAGATTATACAGGTCTTGGAACTGAATAGAATGTAGAGGCAGTAAGCGATCATGAAACTAAAGGAGAAGGAGAATCTATCGAGTCATATAGATTTGAGCCATATACAAGCGAATCTGGGGTCAAACTGGGTAGTCCTGATGTCAGGCCTGTTTCAAACCTGTGGCAGGCCGTGTCAGGCTGTGGCAGGCCGGTTTAAATACACTGATTACATGCTTTATACACGAAATTACAACTATCTGTGGATCTTACAATAATATTTATACATTTCTGCTTTTATCTGGCATTTTATTAGGCATAAATCAGTTATTATAATGCACAGGATCGTAAATTTACTCTTCCGTGCTAAAAAAACGTCTAAATAATATACCAAAAAGGAAACTATCTATAGGCCGGCTTGGCTTGTTATTGTGGACGTCACTATAATATATATATTCATTTAAAATCTACAGATAATTTGCTATTGTAAGAGCATACTATGTAGTTATTTACGCCTTTATTTTTATATGTGTGTGTTTATTGGCATTGTATGGTTCATTATTTTTTCATTTCTTACGGGACGGACAGATTGTTATACCGTGGCAGGCCGGCTTATTTACATTGCTTACGTGCTTAATTTTATTATGTGTTTGTCAATTATTGTTAGCGATTTGATGTTAAAATGGGAGCTAATCCATACCTGTGGATAAGTCCTCTCAAATGAAAACAAAGTTTCAATTCCAAAGGAAGCTATTTGATGTTGAAACAATAACTAACTCACCTGTGGAGAAGCCCAGTTTATTTCTTTTGGACACCCTGTTGCTGAACGCGGGACGTTAAACCTTAATTCTCTCACTCTCCCTCTTGGACACCCTCCCATAAAAAATTGTTTGCTTCACACCTTTCTGTTAGTTTCAGTTACTCTTCCGGGTGATCAATTTCAATTTATTGTAGAAAACATAGAATGTATGTGCTCACATGGAGATACAAAAAGACACCAAATAATCAGGATAAGCTGGTGCCAGAAGTGAATTTCCTATATACGGGAATAAGTTGATTAAAAGTACATTGATTATTACAGTTCAGTTAATAGCTGTAAGACGGGGCATATGATGTAGGATTCAGGATTGGCTGTTCGATCACTCCGTGGGACTGATGCAAAATTTCAAGAGTGGAAGATTAAATCTTCGGTAGAGGAGACGATGGAAGCGGTGTGGGCCCAAACATCCAGGGAGATTTACAGTGCTTGTCTGCGGGAACGGTTTGTCGCTTGTCGAGTCCACGAGGTCGGTCGTCCCTGTATAACTCACGCACTCACGGCAGACTGAGGGGTTGTCTATTTTCTCTTTCTGATAAAGATTTATTTGTCTTGATCTTGGAAATAGCTTCTTTCAGTATAGGGGGATATCCACACATTCTTGCCATCTCTGTTGTTGCATAGCTGTCGTCAGTGAAGTGAGCGAAATAAATGCGAGACCATTTCGTCGGCTTTCCCCACGTGTTTTGCACAAATTTCGTCGAATTTCTCTCCGATTTTTCTCCCGTTTGGCCACGGGTGCAACTTGAATCCATCTCCATTCGTGTTGCTACACCCTCCAACAACACACCGACGAGGTATGATGCCTCCAAAGTACGAGAATACAGTCGAAAAAATCGAAAAATATTGGAGCAGATTTTACTTGTTTACGTATGCTAATGCTAATGCTATGGCGGACTGGTTCACTCTGTGACGTCATGGGTCAAAGGTCACCGCTTTGACAGGCTCGTGGTAGGAACGCGTTTAAATCGCCAAATTTACCGTTTTAAAGTTCGGAGATCGGGGGGAAAACTATATAGTCGATTTCTTACAGTATCAAGGTATATATTAACGTTTACATAGGTCCGGCGATAACATTCCCCTTTAACGGATTTGTATTACAGTCCAGACAGTCCAGCCGCTTATAGTGCTGTGGGAGCGCTCGCTCGAGCTGCGCAGTCCCAAGGAATCAGTCGAGCTGAAGTTCGCGAATGATTAAAACCCCAAAACATTTATAGCTTACATCGAGCAGCCCGACGGCATTTTCGCCGTAACCGAGTCATCGTAGGAGGCATAGACGCACAATGGCAGGCAGATTTGGTCGATATGAGTCGATTTGCTGCCCACAATGATGGGCATCGGTACATGTTGACCTGTATCGATATTTTATCCAAGGTCGCATGGGTGGTACCCATCCGGAAAACAGGGGAGAATCTTGTACAGGCGTTCCGGCAGAGTTTCAAGACAGGTCGCAAACCCCTCTATTTGCAAACGGATGAAGGCACAGAATTTCTCAACCGACACTTTCAAGCCTTTCTCAAGAAACAGAAGGTGTTTTTCTTCCATACGTACAACGAAACCAGAGCCTCTGTGGTGGAACGGTTCAATCGGACCTTGAAAGGTCGGATGTACTAGTATTTTACAGCCAAAAACACCCGACGGTACATCGATGTGCTACCTCAACTGGTCCGAAGGTACAATCGAACCTATCATCGCAGTATCCAACGGGCGCCCATCGATGTGACGGAACGCAACGAACATCAAGTGCGCCGTACGCTGTACTCACCCCCTGAAGGAGGGTCTTCACCCCGTTACAAACGCGGAGATGTGGTACGGATCAGTAAAGTCAAAGGTCAATTTGGGAAAAGTTACTTGCCCAACTGGAGTGATGAGCATTTTGTCATAGTTCGCCATAGTCCCCGAAACCCACACGTCTATCAACTGGAAGATCTACAAGGAGAAACACTGCAAGGCACGTTTTACAAGCCAGAATTACAGAAAAAACACAGAAAGACTACTACACGGTAGAGGAGATTTTGAAAACGGAACGTCGACGTGGCATCCCCTATCATTTCGTCAAATGGCAAGGTTGGCACCGTTCGTTTAATTCCTGGGTCTCAGCCCGTGACATGAAACGGATATAAATTCTACCTCACGTCTCCTACAGCCTACAGTCTAGGGCTGTACCATGGATAGTGCACAACTTCCTTTAATGTTGCGTACTCGGAAAGGACAAGTCGGTACTGTCGTGTGTATACTAGCGCTTCTGTGTGTCTTGTTTGGAGGTGTCTTCTACGACTTGGCGTACCTGA
Source organism: Hanleya hanleyi (assembly GCA_036873755.1). Lineage (NCBI taxonomy): Eukaryota > Metazoa > Mollusca > Polyplacophora > Lepidopleurida > Hanleyidae > Hanleya > Hanleya hanleyi. Next base: position 176,055 of record JAVTVY010043496.1, on the reverse strand, counting down.
TATCTTGCCTACCCACCATCTCACCTACACCCGTCATTCCCTCACCTCAACGTCAATACGCTACCCACAACACCACCAACAACACCATCATCTTCGAAGCACCTACTCTACTCACGCAGGAGTCCGAGGCACCCATCACGAGGGGAGCTCTAGGAGCGCCACCCACCACTACCACTACCACCACCACCACCACAACCACCACATCCATTCCTACGCGGATCATCACGAGGGAAACTCTGGGAGCCTCCACACCTCCATTCAGCAGGGTACCACCGACCCTCGCACCGACACCTCCACTACGTCACCCTGTAGCAGGTCTTGTACCACGATTACCCCGGCAACGGTACCCCCGGACTACGATCCTCGGTGGGATCCGCGACAACGGTGGTCGGCCTCTGAACGCTTAGCCCAAAACACCAAATAACTAGTGTGCATGGATCCACGGTGGCAGCATCCTTTCACGTGTCTCATCGCTGGACCGACCGGTTCGGGAAAAACACACTTCGTTCAACGTCTCATCGGGGAGCCAGCCCTCATTTCTCCTCCCGTGGCCCGCATCCTTTGGTGTTATGGGGCTTGGCAGCCTGCGTACGAGAAACTGGCACGAAGGCCTGGACTCCCCTTGGTGGAAGGATTACCCCCAGAGGATACCCCAGAAGACACGATGGTGGTCGTGGATGATCTGATGGCCGAAACGGATAGTCGAGTGACCCGCCTTTTAACCAAAGGAAGTCATCATCGCCGGCTGAGTATCATCTACATCGTCCAAAATCTCTTCAGTAAGAACAAAGAGCACAGGAACATCAGTTTGAATGCCTAGTATGTGGTGTTGTTCAAAAACCCCAGAGACGCGTCACAAATTATGCACCTGACGAAACAGATGTACCCTAAAAACACGGCCTTTGTTCGGGAAGCCTTTGAAGATGCCACCCAGGAGGCCCACGGCTACCTGCTCATCGCCTTGAAACAAGGGACTTCAAACCATTCACTTTCTCATCATGTCTGCGCGGATACGGAAGCACGTGCCGGCGCTCCGCAAGTTACGCAGCGCGCCACCGGAGGTGGTCCGGGCCCTGGTGCGCGGGGCGGACGCGGGTTTGGTACGGTGCTTGTGTGAAGTCGCTCATAATGTGTTAAAAGGGAATGTTTCCCTCAGTCCTCTGCAGAAATGGAAATTGCAACGGCACAAGACGGGTCTCCGAACGCTGGTGAAGAAGACGAGTTTAAAGAAAAAGAAACAGGTGTTAAAGCAAGGTGGATTTCTCGGGGCACTACTCGCTCCATTAGCAGCCTCCGTACTGGGACCGTTAGTAGGGTCCATTTCGGGACGCTAACATGGAACATACGAACAAAATGATGCTGGTCGAACCTCGACTGTTACAAAGTTTGCAATCACCCTACCCTGTCCCTGCCACGGTACAACAACTGCAGTCACTCGAAGAGATGAATAGCATACTTCAACGCCGACTGCCCGATCACGAGAAAATTCAACTCTACCATCAAACGTTGAACCGGTACAAGACGTGTATGGATCAATATAGGGGTGGTTCAACACCACTACCCAAACCACCAACACCACCACCACCACCACCACCCGCATCCTCCTCACCTCAGCTCGAAAATGAAGTGTTGGCCAGTGTCCCTAAGGCGTTCAAGATCAAGGCCCGTTTATTGTTGGACCGAGTGAAACAGAATCCTGATATGGGCTGGACCGACCAGGGGGAGCTGTTTATTCGAAACCAAGTGGTCCCGGGGTCTCATATCACCGATCTGATCAACGATACGGTAAGTTCTCGCAAACACTCTAATCTACCGGGTTGGGAAGCCTTTGTTGGGGCGTTGAAAGACACACGTCCCTCGAGAATTGGTGGGGAATCGTGAACGCAACCGTTGCATTTACCTGGACGGTGGGAATGTGTACTCGTGGATATTCAATACACTAACTCGTGGTACAACGTGCGAGACAAGGACGTGTGGTAGGAGGTGATCTACGAAGGCAAAGTAACCCAGCTGACCCTACCCGAAGGCCAATACGATACCCCAAAGAGTTCATGGCGGGATTGAGAACACTGATGCATTATAAGTCTCTACGGGTGGTGGCGAATACTTCAAAACCCATCAAATTCCATCCCTTCAAGAATCATGTGGACTTCGATTACAACACACACAACGACAAGGCCTGTCTCCTTCTCAGTCCCAACGTGAGTGTCGAACTCAGTCCGAGCCTACAGCAAATGTTAGGTCTCCCTCATCCGGTCTATTCGGGTCCAAGCATCGACAGAGCCGACATTGCGATGGATATAAAAGTGGGTATGTACGTCTACTCGGACGTGGTCGACAACCACATTGTGGGTGATGTCAACACACCTCTGTTACGGGTGGCCCCCATTAGAAAGAAGTATGGAGATCAAGTCACCCAGAGTTTCAACCACCTACTCTACTTACCCGTACGACACACCGATCACGGTGGATATAAGAGATGACACGGGACGGGATGACACGGGACGCCCGGTGGCATTCGAACGAGGGAAAGTGGTGCTGACACTTCATTTCCAACAAGCACGTTCTCCCCACTTCGTATAATGTACCTGTCTTACCAGTGCCATACGGCCAGCTATGCCGACTATTACAAGAAACAAACGGGAGGTGGCGGTCCGGTCTTTAGCGGTGCACGCATGCAACGAGGTCACGGGATGGGAAACATACTGGGGAGCATCGTCAAAACGTTCTTACCTCTGGTGACACATGGAGTAAAAGCGGTGGGCAAACAAGCGGTACGCAGTGGACTGCAAGTCGCCGGTGATGTCTTGAGTGGGTCGGCACCCCGACAAGCCTTGATACGACGGGCCAAAGAAGCAGGCAGCGTCTTGGTGGCCAAAGCCCTTAAAAGACAACCCCCGGCACAGGGGAGATTCATTCGACGGCCAACACACCGACGACGCACACCCCAGAAGAAGAAGAAGAGAGACATCTTCGCATAATGGCATTCATTCACTCCGAGTCGTGTCCGTCTACCAACAGTGAATTGGATTTGTGGACTATTCCTCCCACACAGACCAGTGTGGCCGAGGGTCGTTGGGTAGAACATCGGCCCCTGGATAGCCTGACGGGAACGGGACCGCTGGAATTTACCATTGAAAACAAAGATACGGTCTACCTGGATTTAGCCCACACCTACTTTTACGTGAAAGCCAAAGTGGAGGACGGAGACGGGACGGACATCGCGGCCGACGCGGTGGTAGCCCCGGTGAATCTCTGGCTGCACTCGATGTTCCAACAGGTGGGAATCAGTCTGAACGATAAACTCATCAGTACGTCCACCAACACGTACCCGTACCGAGCCTACATCGAGACGCTGTTGTCGTATGGAGAAGATGCCAAAAAACACATTTGTCAGCCCCACTGTACTACAGAGATACGCCCGGAGCAATGGATGCGACCGCCCTTGCCAATAGTGGGTTCGGCCATCGCAGGCAGTTTACAGCCGGTAGCCGGTCCGTCGATATGATGGGACGACTGCACGCCGACCTGTTCCTGCAAGACCGCTACATAATGAACGGCGTTTCCATCAAGATCAAGTTGATCCGTTCCCCACTCACTTTCGCCTTGATGTCCGATGGAGATAGAAGATAGAAGAAGAAGAAGAAGAAGAAGAAGAAGAAGAAGATGCAGCCCTGTTTGTCCGTACGGTGGATTTGCAACAGGGAGTGTTGGTGAGTCATATGGAAGCCTTATCGAAAAAAACCAGCCCTGTACCCCGTCCGACGCGTACAGACCAAGGTGTTCTCTGTGCCAGCAGGTACGATAATGGCCAATCGTGAAAATTTATTTCTAGGGGATCTGCCTAAAAATCTTACCCTGGCCTGTGTCACCAATACCAGTTTCAATGGCCAGTGGGTAGAGAATCCGTTCCACTTTCAACATTTCAACATCAACTTTGTGGCACTGCACGTGGCCGACCATCAAATTCTAGCCCGTCCGTTACAACCGGATTTTGGTAACCATCACTATGTGCGGAGCTACCTGAACCTGTTTACAGCCACAGGACAAAACAATCAGGACGAAGGAAATACCATCACACGACGAAACTTTGCCCGTGGGTACACTTTGTTTGCCTTCGACCTCACGCCTACCTTGGAACACGATCATCAACTGGCCTTGCTCAAGAAAGGAAACTTACGGTTGGAACTGCGTTTCTCGGTAGCTCTACCCCATACCATTAACGTGATTTGCTACGCCGAGTTTGATAACGTCATCGCAGTAGATCAGCAAAGAAACGTCCTGTGTGACTACGCCAGCTAGAGTGATGGATACAGAGCAGCTCATCGCCATACTCCAGCGAGATCCCCGGGCACCCTTTCGAGGTGTGTTTCCACGCAATGTCTTTCCCACCCCATCCACCCCTGTGGCCTACATCCTGAATTACAAGCGTCTAGTCCGTCATTCATAATCCAGCCGTCGTCCATTAGAGAATATCCGCGTCCATAATCCAAAGACCTATTCCATTTCCATATAACAGTATTAGCACCAAATTCAAAAAGACAAAAGTGTACATAAACATAGGCTTGTTTCCTGCAAGAGAGAAGCGGTCAACAGTTTTCAATGATGCCGGCAAGACATCATGATGTTCCAAAATATCAAATCCGTATCGCTGATCAGTATTCTTAATCCATAATATTCGTTATAGAGTCGTCATCTAAAAATGATGTACCTCAGTCACGCTTTGATTGTGACTGTTCATATGAGTACCATGAGGATCTTGAAGTACATGGGCTCATACGGCCCCTAGCCCCGGGTTAAGCGGAATTAGACACATGTTACGAAACGTAGCGCCATAGATCTTGCACGCTACGTTCGTATTTTGCTATCAGCATGCGATATGTATCGCCAAATTTGAGAAACTTTGAGTGGAGGCGCTTGGTGGAATAGCCCTGTTTTATAAGTTTCTGCAACAATGTTTTGTGACGTTGATTAAAATCATCACATTTAACACAGGATCTAGCAAATGCTACTAAGCGAGATATGTATACGCCATATGCAGGTCCCACTGGAATATTACTATCCAGAAAGGGATAGTTTACGATGTCGAAATTGTAATCATCTCTTTTGTCATAAAGTCGACGAGAGAGAATGCCCGCTTCATTTTTATAGAGGTAGAGATCTAAATAAGATGTGCCTGTAGGGCTATCTGTAGTTTCCTTCAAATCCAGTGAAGGTGGATATATATCCTTCACTGCGTCATTTATATAGCGATTATCCACAGCGAGAAGATCGTCTATATAGCGTTTGGTGAATGAGAAGGAACGGGCTTTGAATGGATCGGTTTTTGAAAGCGCCTGCATATAGTCATATTCATAAGAGAACAGATACAGGTCAGCCAACAGGGGTGCACAATTAGTACCCATTGGAATACCTATATGCTGCTGATATATTGTGTTGCCAAATTTCACATAGATATTTTTAATGAGAAATTCAAGCAACTCTATAAACAAAGAAACATCCCATGAATGATATCTCTTGTATGTAGTCGAGCTAAAGAATGCTTTATGGCTTCCGACATTAATATATCTACGATCAGTTTTCTTGAACACAGATACTATTAATGAACTTAGACGGTCAATAAGGTCCTGATGAGGGATTGTAGTATAGAGAGTCGAGAAATCCCATGTGGATACATGTCTGTACGGTATGTGACCTTTAGCATCAAGTTCTTCCGTAAGACATTTTGAGTTTTTCAATATCCACATACATTCAACGCCAGAGTTCTTGAAAATAGTGGCGCAATACCTTTCCCAAAATGCTTTTACCTCCTGAAGGGCCCTCGTCAATAGGGTTGAAAGAAGCTTGGTGGTGCAGCTTCTAGAACCAGCTATGAATCTAGCTTTGTATGGTGATTTATGCATTTTGGGAGTCCAGTATATTTTTGGTATGTCGCTATGATTGGTTGGAAGACAAATACCTCTTTCCCTGAGAAACTTTTTGTGATTGTTAAATAAATCTTCCAGAGTAAATGCAGTTTGGGAGTAAGTAGACGTATTTGATGAAGATATGTCTACACTCAATTCTTTAACCAGCACCTGGTAATAGTAATATTTACATATGAATATTATATTATTCGGAGCTTTGTCTGCTGGGACTATGACGAATTTACTCTGGAGATTTGCTAGAACTTCTTGCGAATTGAGGTTTCTCAGTACTTGTTTTGCTAGGGGAAGAGAACTTCTGTCAATATGGCGGATTGTTTCAACGACCTTGCTCTTGGTGAGGTCCAGCCAATCAGCGAGTACTGTAGGTTCAACTTTTTCTCGCTTAGACCAATCAATAACGTACTGTTCTAATGCAGACAGGACTATCTTCTGGTCCGCCTTCAGATTTATTCTTCTTGGCTCTCTATATTTAGGTCCTTTCATCAGGAGTAATTTCAGATCCTTATCACTCACCACATCAAGGTCACCAGTCACAATATGTTTGCATGGTGTATAGATAAAGTTCGACAATTCACAATCACAACTATAGCCTCCTGACGTGTATAAGTTCCAGTCAAACTCCTTGACAGCATTGGAGTAATTGAATATTTTGGTGGCTATAGATTTGGTATACTTATATGAAATGCAAGGAGGTTCTGTGAACTTGAAATAGTTTGGTACAGCGTTGCGTACCTCTGGATCATTCAGGATTCGAGGTAAATTAATGATGTCCAGTCCTTTATCTAAGTAGTTGAGTTTCAAGAAAAGCCGATCTTGAGATGTTTCGATTATGTTCACTGGACGATACAACCGAAAATACGCTATATCTTGACATACTTTACTGATTTTTGATGGTATTATATTTCCTGAAGACGCAGATTGCTGTATATCTCTGGCTATTTGATTTAAAGCTCTCAGAGGTAACGCATACAGAACTGTACGTAAGCTATGTATACTATTGGGTGCGTTAGTTAAACCCACTAAGTAATTTAAAGTGATATGATCGTGAATCATCGAACTATTAAACTTTCGCCAACCATGGCTGCGTTGTCTCCGTTGATGGGGTTTAAATAGTTGGGTAATGTTGGATATATTTGAACGGCGGTTTGTAGCATTGCCGAACCCACTGACATTATCATTTAAACCAAACGGAAACACTGACCCAAGTTCTAGCATCCAGAATAATTCCCGCTCTCGGATTTTTCTCTCAAATCCAAAGGGGGAATCCTTAGTAGATGGATAGACGACGTCTATGATCTGAATACTAAAGTTATCCCAGCCATGGTCGGGTCCAGAAAAATGCCTACCTATAAGCAATTGCTTTTTCCTAACGGATTTTCTGTGACCGTTCACCCTAAGATGGAGTCTTTGGGTGGTCTTGCCAACATACTGTTGACCACACTTCTTACAGGAAACTAAGTAAATACAGTTTGTAGTAGAACAACTAAGATCAACATACGAGTTAACAGAATATGAGTTACCAGTTAACGCGGAACTAAATGAAGCTGAAGTATTAAAGAGTGGACACGTGAGACATCCACGGTGTCCACACTTAGAAATTTTGAAATTATTACATGTAGAATTCGGTGCTAAACAATCATCAAGCGCAATATTGCAAGGTTTGATGTCGTGGCCTTGCTTTGCTGTCAGAAATATATCTGTCATTTGGATTGAAAAAGGTCTTAGTGCATTTCGAACTATTAGAGACTCGGCCGAGAAACCTGCACTAAGGTTCCTCGGGTCTGTCTTCATATTTTTTCTTTTAGTTGTGCTCATTATGTTTGTTGGGTGTGCAGGCCCTCGTACTCGACCGGTGAACATTGGGTGGGTGTATACGTGGACGCCCTGGGCCAAGGAGAATACTTTGATTCCTACGGACTTGCACCCCTGCATCCCGATTTGACCCAGTTCATGGACGAATCTACTACAGTGTGGCGTTGGAATACTAAAAGACTCTTGAGTAGTGTATGCGGACAGTACTGTGTGTTTTATCTCATTCACCGGAGTAGAGGACATTCTGTGCAAACGATTATACAGATGTTTGATTATTCTCAAGCCGAATACCATGATGTCTTAGTGCACGACTGGGCTGCCACTCGTTTTAATGTGCATGCCCCATTTCTCTGTTTGTCTTAATTTCCACTGCGCAGTGCTCTTATTGTTTGTTCTGACGTTCAATAAAAAATTCATGAAAACACAAGTGACGTTTTGACTTTTTTTAAATTCAGGTGAACAAGAATGTATAGAATATGTACAAAGAATGTGAACAATACAGTAGAGTTACAAAGAATACAGGTGGTGTGTAAAAACTGTCAGGAGTAGGATTCGAACCCACGACCTGCATTGCGCAGACGGCGCCCTGTTAACTGCCTTAGACCACTCGGCCATCCCGACTTTCACAGGTGTACGTTATTTTTTACAGTACTAGTTTAAGTCGTACTATCAAAAGTCATAGTTTCACAAGTCCAGGTAGGTGGTACTGACTCCATCGGGAAGGACTTTCCGTTTCGGGTAGAAAAATGTGAAGGCATCTTGTTTCTGGATGTACGTTCGCATCTGGTGGTCGACGACCCGGAATCTTCTGTTAGTGCCACTCGCACTGGCCTGGCTTTGCAGCACGCCCAGGTAGAGGGGTTCGTCGATGGCAGAGTCACGTCGGTTGACGCCTTTGCAACTAAACTTGTTGTTTCCATCGCCACCGTAACAATAGTACGTCTTGGACGACAGGGCGTTCATGGCACCTCCAGTCCACTCTAATTTGAAGAGACCCGGCGTCCGCTTGTCGTACTGGTAATGGTCGCGTCGAGGTAGCCACTGGTCCCGTTCCGCCTCATACTGCGCACGTAATTCGGGTTTGACGAGTGACTCCTAATCCGCATTAGAGTCCGTGTCCATCTCCATGAGTTGCCAGTCTGATGGACGGAAATACACCGCCATGAAATCATATAAAAATTGCAGCATCCTCAGCTTGGCCACCTGGTATACCATACATCCAATTTGGAGCGGAAGGTTGTAACGAATGGTCTTCTTGGCTGAACTGACTTCATACGTATCATCATCGATGACGTCCACGGACCGAAACAGAGGCGAGTTGATCTTTTTGCGCGCTTGTTTGGTAGTGCAGATATTAACGTTGACGTGCTTGTCTTGGTTGGTGACCGTTTTTCCATAGTAGCCATTGCCCGTGAGTTTCCAGGATTCGCCGATAATGGCCTGACTGGGATCTTTATCGCCTTGACGACGGGCAGACGTCACGATGTCGGCATGCCCCGCAAAACAGTCGTTCGGTACGTACTGTAGGACTTGGTACACTCGCGTCATTTCGAGGCCGTGGCTCATGTACCACTGTAGCAGAGGGGTACCCAGCAAGATTTTTTCTCCCCACATGCTCCCGATCAGCATCCGACGAGGACGAGGCAGGCATTCGTGTTGCTCAGCATAGGCGCCCATGGTGTCTCCAATGTCATCCCGACTCACCAGCGTGTTTTTAAAGATGGGTGGGCACTGGGCGAATAGTGGCTTGAGGTTGTCGGGAACATGCAGATCGCATTCTACAAACCCGTAGAGGTCCCCGGAACGAACGGCGTCGAGAAGCTGTGGCTGGGTCAGGAGTCGTCGGCGACTGAGAGGGTACTCTCGCGCTTTAAGGAAGCGGCGTAAGTATGGGAGGGCCTGGCACATGGTGTGAAATTCACACTCCCACATTTCGATGAGCTGGTACCCCATCTCTTTCACGTAATCCCCGTTCTCCACCACTTCTGCCCGTAGTTCTTCTGCCGATTTTCCACGTCGTTCGTTGAAGCGGCCAGCGCTGAAATGGCATTGGTGGCCGTGCCAGTAGCATCCGTAAAATTGGAATACGGTGGGTTTATTGTGGAGTGTAGCAAACCCATCGACGGGGAGTCGACGATCTCCTATCCGCGTTGGTTTGGTGTCGTATAGAAATTCCCCGTCGATCGGCTTCCCTGTCCAACCACTGGTCAGCAAGATGCTTGTACGGCGTACGAGAGACCACAGATACAGGGCATTGGCGTCGAATCCAATGATTTTGGCACAGGGTTTCCCACCTGGAAGGGTGGTGAGGTCCTTCTCGTGATAACGATGAAAAATAAGGCTGGGTCCGCCGACGATGTTCTGCTTTAAACAATCATACATGTCCTCGTCTTTTTGTTGAATGAGTGAAAAGTATGTGGAGCAATCTTGAAAAAGATGGCGAAGCGCAGGACCCGGTAAACTCAAGCACTCATTGAATATGTCCATGTGCATTTGATCCCGAAAGAGTTGGACCATTTTCTCGGCCGCTTCGAGGAATGGAACCACATCTAAGTTGTTATAATACACCAGGAAATCTCGCAAGGTCTGCACATGTTGGTCGTTCCATACCTCCTGTAATTCCCGGTATGTGTCTTCCGAACATTCCACTTGCTTCAGATCGTCGAAGAAAGCGTCCCGGGGTGGTAACTGTGTTTCCTCCAAGCGGTCGGGCGTTGACATATAGGTGTAAGGGAACCTCCCTTTGGTTTGTGCACAGTCATAGGCCTTCACCCACTGATCATAGCTATAATTGGGAGCTAAGTAGTTGCGTACATCCAGGAAATGGAGTGATGTGGTGGTGAGGGCCATGTGGTTGTTGATCTTTTTGATGACGGACTTGATGGTATCGGACTGGGCAGAGAGTAGAGAAGGGTAAGGGTAGAGAAATTCCTTCACCATGTTCAAATCGTATCGCCCCGAATTGAAGCCGAGGACAGGTAACTGGCCTAGGTATTGAAGGAAGCGCAACTTCAATTTCTCCGCATACGGCTTGGGTAAGGGTACAGCCTCCGGCTGAATGTCCTGCATCTCCGAGTCCGACTCCGTCTCCGACTCTTCATCGTCGCTGAAGGACACACCAGGTGTAGGAATATGATTGTCGAGTTGGTCCAGCACATCCTGGAACTTGGACACCAACAGTTCTGTACTGGCCGCACTCACGGCCCCTAAATACTCCATCATCCGGGTAATCAACTCATGGGAGTCCCCAGAGGACACGAAACAGACGGGTGCAGCGTCATAGCCGGTTACGTTGCTGGAAATGCTAGGGGAATATGGCGCTGTGTCCACTGCGTTTTGGCTGAGAAAATGTCCATGGGTTCCAAAATGGCCTCGAAATCATAGCACGCCCGATAAGGAAAATAACGGTCCTCTAGTGGTATGACAAGCCCCTCATCAGCCAGGTCTTCGAAAATAGTAGGCGTGTTATGGTACACACCACCAGGAAATTTGCGTTTCACAGCGTTGCCACAAATCTTCTCGTGCTGATGTAAGTCGTGAGAACGGTCAAACACCCGATGGCATTGAGAACAACTGTAGGATTGCGCGTACAGGCTCATATCGTAGATCAGGGAAAATGACTCACACCGCCGTTGTCGAAGACATTGACTTTCATCGTAGAGGCATACAGTTCTGTTGAGCGATGAACCAATTCAGCCACAAATGTATCCTCCTCCTCCTTCCGTAGTAAACGGTACACAAAGATATTCACGTGGAACAGTGTTTCCACAACATCCAAATACTTGAATGGGACTCCCCGGGTCAATGTCTTGCGCCTCTAGATACACATCCCAATACATAGTTGCATTTCTATCACAAGCTTTGGGATTACACTGGTCCAAATGAACGGCCAAACACCGAAACAGATATTTCTGGTCTTTGTAGAGCCCATGTACGCATCCCGTTAACGCATAGTCCTTTTCGATGGAGCAGCCAAGGCGGAAGAATAACAGGAGCGCCGATGGGGTGATCTCTCAATTTGGTGACGAAAAATGTAACATTCGTCACCATTTCTCCAGTCCATTTGGTGTTGGGACGTTGCAACCGGGCCCATTCCAATGGATCCAACGTATTCAGTTGGTCGATGAGTGGCTCCAGAGAAATAGCATCCGTCACCGTGAACGGCTGGTCAAACACATAGGTATTATTACTGGGGTAAAAATACCGCAGTTGGTCCGCCTCTTTGTGCCGTAAGATATACCCAAATGTCATATTCAATTTGAAGGCTGTCACTTGATCTGTAAACATGTTCTCCGCGTAGGTAGGAAGATGCGTGAGGTCCTGCAACCGGAAATTATACAAATCCAACAGACGACGGTGACGGTGGAAACAACGGCGTATTGTGTTCCAGTGATGGCGGTATAACGCACTCACACGCTCCTCTTCGGGTAAGACCTTAGCCGGAGGCACTCCTGGATCCTCTGGAAAATCTTCTCCACGTCTCATGCTATCGGTCACACCTGGCTTGAGGCTCCACTGGTATTAGCTCGTCAGGTAGGCTGGTCAGGTAACTCCTCAGGTAGGCTGGTCAGGTAGCTGCGGTCAGGCTTGCGCAGGCTGGTAAGTCTTCAAGCACGGTCAAGTAGGCAGGCCAATGAATGAAGCCTTCCCATGAAAATCCCCACTTTTATACACCACCCTGACAGACTCCGGATGTACAAAGAAGCCACTGGGAAACCCGGATGTACAAGAACCCGTATGTAAAAGGATGAATGGAAAAACCCACAATACGGGTATTGCTAGAGGACCCGGATATAGGTCAATCCTAAAATACCGGCTGTAAGGCCCTCTACAAGGATGTAAACAAGTGCCCGAATGAACAGGTCAGTACATGCATTCCTATCATTCAATATGACCTTGAACTATCACGTGACCTCCCCGTGATGGAAAAAACCCAGAACCAAGTACATAGTCCCAGGTCACGCCCGATTCACGCAGACCGGAAGTGACGTCATACACATGCGCATTCTCCGTGATGGAAAAACCCCAGAACCAAGCCATACGACGAGGTCAAAATACGCGCTTCTGATTGGCTGACGCAAAGGTCAGATTTTTGAGGTCAATGTTACTCGAAATGCGGGCTGTATACTACTATTGTATATGAAGCGTGCCACTATTGTAGCAACATCCAATGTGTAGTCAATAACTTGAAGGATTAACTTGAACAATAGTCTGAAACGTCAGTCTCCTTAAGGAATTATACTGGGTACATTTCAGAAGGATGTGTTCTTCGTCCTTCACAACATCCAAGGCACAAATTTTGCAGATTCTCTCTGCAACAGGTGTTTTCAGTACGACGACTCAATTTCTAAGGATGGGTGCTAAGGCGGAGCTGTGTTAAAGACTTCCTGAATTTTAGATTATTCACTGTACTGAGATAAATTGAAAACTCTGGCTTCGTCTTAATGGTGACATATGTTCTAAGTTTACAGGAGTTATTAGGTAAAGCACTTTCAGTGTAGCTATTATTAAACTGATCTGTTAATTTGTCTGTTATGTTTTAAGTCACCGTGTTGTTGTTAAGCCGCAAATAGTCATTATACGAGGAGAGGTTTAGACTCTGCCAGGCTCCAGGCACCTTTGTAGTTGTTGTTTCCAAGTTCTTTGTCAGCAACACAGGCAAGATACAATAATCTATAAATTAGTGTTTAGTTGTCAAGTCTCAGCCAATATTTGATCATATTGACAAATACCTGCAGTGAGGCTAGATAAGTGCCAAGTTCAGCTAACGAACCAATGCTATAAGCTATCCTGGGCAAATGGAGGATGGACTTGCAGATTTTGATTGTACTTGTATTGCAGCAGGCCCGTAGCCAAGGGGGGTTTTCTGGGTTCGGGCGAAGTAGTATAGAACAAGGCTATACCAGAGCTATTGTTATCACTACTCTCTCGATTTTATCTGCCTGGTCATGTTCATATCTTGCAAGTTATTTAAGTGTTTTGTATCGTTTTGCTGATTCAATCATGAAGTTGAACTTGATTTATTGACTTGAATTATATCAAGCTGATTATGTACTATTTGGGATTTCGTCAGTGAAATGTGTAGGCTATATATAGCAATCATGGGATTTGAACAATATATTTATAAAGATGAATTCTGGTCTCTGTTTTTTGTATCAAACACGCCTATTCAACCCTTTTCATGTGTGGAGCAGTTGAAACAATCTCACGTTCGGCGGAGTTTTCACAGCTAAAGTGAGCTCTGGGGCCAGATCACAGGCCCGCAAAACAAGAGTTTTGGGGGGTGTGGGCGGTGGTATTAGGGTGAAGTATCGAAATATGGGGTCTCTATATATAACCCCATGCTTTATATAAATCAACATATATAAAGCATGGGGTTATATATAGAGACCCAATATTTCGACACTTCACCCTAATACCACCGCCCACACCCCCCAAAACTCTTGTTTTGCGGGCCTGTGGGCCAGATTGCAGTTGAAGTTGCGCGAATGATCCGGAATCGGGAACCCTCATGTTGAAGTCACATGACTCGAGAGAAGCACATTCAAAATGGCGCCAGAAACACAGTATTCCGGCTGGAAATTTAGAATATTTGTCGTATTGTTACAAATTATAGGTAATACTGGAATATATATCTCATTTACTAATATTAACATTAAGCGTTCATGATGATGATGATGATTTTGTTGAATGGTGACTGACTGTCAGTCTGTGCGTCACAGTCATTTTAGATGCATGCAGCAACTGAGCGAGTTGTTGTTTTTTGAGAAACGACAACAGAAAGTTGAGCGGTTTGATTTGAGCAATATCATGCTCACACATTCGTGTGAGCGTGTCGTGGCCGAATGGTTAGAGTGTCTGGCTCTGACCCGGAGTGCTACAGATGACGTGGGTTCGCTCCTCGCCAGTGACCGCTTCCATATATACTCGCCTATATTCACAGGGCGCTGGACTGATTCGGTGTCTAGGGTAAAATGGACTGATGGTGGAACTATAGTTGCTACGCTAGACCTTCGCCAGCGGAGGCACTTGGGGAATAAAGTACCTGGCTGTCTTTCAGTGACCGGTATATAAATCCACTCACAGTAGTACATCACACACACCTGGTCAGAAAAAGGGACGGGTCTATATGTACAGTCAGGAGGTGTCCATATGCACTGTAAATAAGTTACTTGCACAGCCTGCACAGCACGGGACCTCAACTGCTACTGACCCTGTCTCGACCACCCTAGTAAGCGGCGGGGTTACTGCAAGCTTCTAAATACCTCTGTAAGAGGGTGCTCCTAGTCTGAAAGGAGGAACGTCCGGAACAACAACAACATGCCTGAAACCTGATAAAGTTTTATCTCACTTCTATCCCAGGCTCCCATGACAAGTAAATGGCAGGTGAGGATCAACAGGTTGGACATAAATGTAATTTTCGAGCTAATTCAGTGCATTTGGGTTTATTTACCCCGATTTGGCTTAAAATCTGACACTTTATCACGCATTGGTTAGGCTGGTTAAAAAAAGTTTCCTGGTTAGCATCACCGCCCGCCCCCAAATATTCGCCCGCCCAAAATTTTATTTTTTATTTTTTTCTCTTCATTTTTGGAGTCGACTCTCCGAGACCAAAGTCAAGCGACATAGGTGGAATTCTCCATAAAATGAAATGTACACTAACATTTAATGAAACTAGATCACTAGATTCAATAAACTCGTTTACACCATTCATCCGGCGATGCATATAGTTTCGCGTCCGAAGTCGAGATTGTCAAATCGTCGACCTATGCAGCCGAGGCGCCATACTTTGTCAATTTATTGTTTCTCTTTATACGTTTGGAATTTACCCTTTGGAATATAAGCCTACAATAAAGAGATATTATTTTCTATTCTATCTGGTACAAATCGGCCGTGTTATGATTCATTTTCAGAATTCCCTGTCAATGTCCACGAAAGAAACAGCCAAATCAGATAATTCGATAAAACAGGCCTTGGATGTGCTTTTAAAAGTTGCAAAGTTATAAACCAGAATTGAAAATACACAAATTCATATGTATTTGTTCAAATATTTTCCGAAATTCAAAACCATTTATCACTGAGTATTAATACCGTACGACATGATTACGGTTCTCAGAAACCGTCTCAATCCTGCTAAAAGCGCATGTCGCTCTATCGACGGTCCTTTTCAGGGCCACTCAAAATTTACCGTCATCCCTCAAGGTGTTGGACTGTCAGCTCTTCAAAGGCGCGATCATGGACATGACTCACTCAGTCTCATCTTGTAAAGCAACATAGCCTAATTAACAAATGTAATAACAAGAGTTTGAACGAAATATATATGGAGTGTGTTCGTAAGGCTAATAGCAGGTCATTTAGTCCAAGTGTCATTTTCCGTCGCCAGACGGTCGCACTAAAACATGTGGGAGTTAGTCGGATGCCATGGAAATTGGCCCAGTTCTGTTCGAGGAACTCGGTTCCCATTTTCAAAATTTATGATTGCTGACTGTAAATACCCGCGCACAGAGTGAAGACAGGAAGTCACCTCTTGATAGAGAATAACAAAAATCCACCCGTAACAAGCGAAGGTTTGGGGTTTTTATTTTCACGGACCACTTTCATAAAAAAAAAACCTGCCCTCCCTACCCAGATTTTTTTCAAAAAATGATGCTAAACAGGAAATTAATTTTAACCAGCCTTAGGTGTCCAATTTTCGCTACAAGCCGCACCGCCTCACTGTCACTGAGCCAAGGTGAATACATAAGATGTTCATCAGCGAAACAATCGCCCTTGTTCAACATTGCATTGTTCTAATATTACATATTAAAATACGTTAATCATGCACATGCAACATCATTTTCTTACCTCATGTCTTCATCTTTACTCTGTACACCTCTTCATCTGTCTGACAACACGATACAAATGGCGACCTTACTGTCAATCAAAATCACACAATGTCACGTCCAAATATGGATTTATAATTCCTCAGCATGTATGGTGGGTCTGAATGGACATATAAATCGAACTTTAAGGCATGAATTTTTACCCCTCGGCCAACTTTGGCCTAGGGGTATTGTCGTCATCATGTACGGCTGTCCGTCCGTACGTCTGTACGTCCATACGTCCGTACGTCCGTTACCGCGATATCTACAGAACCGTTTCATGCATGGCAACCAAACTTGTTACATCTATTTATCTTCACGTAAATCAGAAGCCTATCGAAAATGAGTCATCTCGGACAATATTTTGCAGAGTTATGCCCCTTTTTACAAATAAAAATCCATTTATGATATGTTATTGTGATAATTTCAGAACCGTTCCATATACAACATCCTAACGTGATACAGTTGTTTCTCTTGACCTGAACTAGATGCCTATCAAAAATGAGTCGTGTCAGAAAGTATTTTGCAGAGTTATGCCCCTTGTCTAATAAAATCCACTAATTCCTATGTTAAGTTTGCATATAATTTCTATATCATGTTTGTATACTATCACATTTATTTATTGATTGGATGACTGATTTATTGATTTATTCTCTTACACAATGCGAAGAATGCCTGCAAATCTGTTTTGAAAATGACACTAGATGCCTATCGAAAATGAGTCGTGTCAGAAAGTATTTTGCAGAGTTATGCCCCTTGTCTAACAAAATCCACTAATTCCTATGTTAAGTTTGCATATTATTTCTATATCATGTTAGTATACTATCACATTTATTTATTGATTGGATGACTGGAAAACTTTTTTTTTTCAAAGAAAGTACACTTACAATACCAGGGGTAAATATTTCTTCCCACAAGCCAATCAATTGGTAGAGACACCCTTACATTATAATAGCTGGGGTTCAGAGCCGAGGGGTTTCGATAGCGCAGCTTCATGTTTTTATTTGTTTTACATTCTGCAATTTGCCACACATATTTTCCCTTGCAATGTGTTTACTTTAACATTGAATGTTTACCGAATTATCCATGACTGAAGAAACAGAAAAGGAATGCAAGTGTGGCTTTCTATCCATTAAATACCCCACGGTGTAGTAAACATTATGATTTCGACGAATCGCAAGTCTATAAATGTTGTGACATAACATGAAACCATGACATTATATATCAACGGAGAAGTCTCGCAGGGAATAAAATGTTTATTTCTTCTTCACGCCTTAAAGTTTGATTTATATGTCCATTCAGACCCACCATACATGCCGAGGAATTGTAAATCCATATATGGGAATATCGTGTTCACGTGACATTGTGTGATTTTGATCGAGAGTAAGGTGGCCATTTGTATCGGGTTGTCAAACAGATGGAGAGATGTACAGAGACAAGAAGAAGACATGAGGTGAGAAAATGATGTTGAATGTGCATGATTAGCATATTTTAATATGTAATATTAGAACAATGCAATGCTGAACAAGGACGATTTTTCGCTGATGAATGTCTTATGTATTCACCTTGGCTCAGTGAGGCGGTGCAGCTTGTAGCGGAAATTGGACATCTCCTAACCAATGCATGATAAAGTTTAAGATTTTCAGCTAAATCAGTCTAAATAAGCCCAAACAGACTAAATTAGCTCGAAATGCATTTATGTCCAACCTGATCAATTAGCCTGTCACCTAGCTCCCTCATGTAACATGACATCAACTAAATTGTCAGCGCGAAGTCCTGGACTGGCACAGCCGGAAGAGCATGCTTTAATTTGGCGTATGGGGTTACATATAGGACTTCATGACATTGCTGGGACACTGTATGATATGGCAGTAAACAATTATCTATTTCTGTTCTGCTATACTCTAGATGTAATCTTGCATGGTTTGACCTAAAAATAAGAGATTTTATCCATGATTGACTAACTTACCTGAATGAGTTTGTCCAATAACAGGCAGACAGCAAAATTCCAGGTGTTTCATGAAATATACATGCATGCTCGAGTTCAAATTTTAACAATTGTGGGCATTCAATGACTTACACTTGTCAAAGTATAGGTCTGACGTAGGTAGTAAAATTTATAATTACTGGTAGGCCTACACGTGACTGAAAGAAACCCCAGTTTGCCTAATTCCTTCTTTTCCAAAATAAATTTTTATAGAAAGAGCAGACTGTGAGATACATGAGGATTTGTTAGCTGTATTGGACATCTGAAAATTGGCATTCTCGGGTGCTGTCTTTCGGATTTGGATTGTAGCTCTAGAGGCTTTCTTTTTTATATGTATTAATTCAGTGGGATAAAACGTAGAAGTGTGGTAGAAATGATATTTAACTGATATTTACACGCTATTATATTGTCCATGTATATGTGATTTTCAGGTTGGGGTCAATTGGCGAAGGGGAAGAACAAACTCAAACTTGGAGATATGGATTCTGCTCGGATCTTCATTCGTAACACGGTGGAACATAATATCAGCATATGGGTACAGTCAGAAGAATGCTTTACAGTAAGTTCAGAGGACAGAGTATCGATCGGAGTTGTGGTATACATGTATAAGACATGGCCTTAGAGTACCATAATACATGTCTATTAGAGTGACCCCCCCTAACTCTCCAGTGGTACTGTTCTGTCAAGTATTTTTTGTCAAGCTGTAATGGCTGTCAATCTCATGGATAATGCATTAATGCGTGCTGCCATGTTTCTACACCCAGAGTGAATGTTTGTTCGTCAGTTGACAGTGGCTGAGATGGAACTGTTTATCCCAGGAGGACATATTTGCACACCCCAGGAAATTTGGTTACTGGTCATCAAATATTTAAAAAATAATTATTTTTTGTTATTCCTGAAAAATTCCTTCTTAAAATAGGTATTTCTCGCAAACTGTTTAACTTATTGTCACACAAAACATACCTTCTGATAATAACTTCAACTGAAAATCTGTCTTAGATATTTAAATTTTTTTATTTTTAAATCAAATTCTAAAATAAATTTGCAATTCAGGTTTGAAGTTCACTATTCTCGATAATAGCACATATATAAAAAATATTGAGATGCTGATTTTCACTATACCATGCTTGAAACAAAAAGCAGGTCACACTCGGGTGTTTTAGGCTAAATACTTTCTGAGAAATAAACAAGTTTTCTTGTAAAGCTAGTGCAAAAAGTGAACGCGAAAAGTGACAACCATATTTGAGCAATGGTTAGGCAATGTTCATACATGTTAATTAGTCTTGATGACCGGATCATTTCAGATTTAAAATTGTGATATTTTAGAATTTGAAATTTAAATTTGTTTCTTCTTGAAAGAAAGGCTTATCATTGAATAATACGTGAACCAAAACTTGAT
Source organism: Hanleya hanleyi (assembly GCA_036873755.1). Lineage (NCBI taxonomy): Eukaryota > Metazoa > Mollusca > Polyplacophora > Lepidopleurida > Hanleyidae > Hanleya > Hanleya hanleyi. The sequence continues at coordinate 156,069 of JAVTVY010043496.1, read as the reverse complement.
AAAATAAAAATTACAATGTTGGTCCCTCAGTGGCTCAGTATGGTTAAATCGAGTAGACATAAGACTTAAAATATTGAATGTGTATAATGCAAGTGGTTTGCACTTTTTCCTGACATTTTTCAGCGTAGTTGTCTACCGTGAAATTGGAATTTGGTTGTAATGTGATTTTAACTGATAGAGAGGCCTGTTAACTGTGGAAATAATGATGAAAAATGAATGTTTTTACCTGATATAATGTGATTTAACATGTTTAATGTGTATCACTGTCCTAAATTGGGACTGTAACAAAACTTTAAAATAAAAACACAAAATTATAAAATCTAGATCAACATACCACTTTTTCCAATACTCTTAGAAACAAAATACTATTTTTTTTTTGCCCTAGACTAAGGATGGGTGGCATTCGAATGATGGGTGAAATAAGAACTATGGGTAACATAAGGACAATATCTGACATTAGAATAATGGGTGACATTAGATTGGGATGGGTGACATTAGAATGATGGTCGACATTAGAACGATGAGAGACATTAGAATGATGGGTGACATAAGAATGGGATGGATGACATTTGAACATTGGATGATAGTAGAATGATAGATGACATTAGAACGATGTGTGATATTAGAACGAAGGGTGACATTAGAAGGATAGATGACATAAGAACGAAGTGTGACATCAGAACGAAGGGTGACATTGGAAAGATGGATGACATAAGAACAGGATGGGTGACATTAGAAGGATGGGTGACATTAGGAGGATGGGTGACATAACAATAGGTGACATTAGAATGAAGGGTGACATGAGAAGGATGGATGACAGAAGAATGGGTGACATTAGAATGAAGTGTGACATAAGAACGGGGTGGGTGACATTAGAAGGATGGGTGACAGTAGATGGATGAGTGACAGTAGAAGGATGGGTGACATTAGAATGATGGGTGACATTAGAAGGATGGTTGACTTCAGAAGGATGGGCAACCGAAGGATGTGACATAAGAACGAAGGGTGACAAGAACAGGATGGGTGACATTAGGAAGGATGGGTAACAGAATAATTGGTGACATTAGAATAATGGTGACATTAGAATGATGGGTGACATCAGAAGGATGGATGACGTAAGAGCGGGATGAGCGACAGAAGGATAGGTGACATTAGAACAAAGAGCTACATTAGAAGGATCAATAAGATTAGGAGGATGGTTGACTGTAGAACGAAGTGACATTAGATGGGCCTCTCATAGAAAGTACTTCCTGCAGCTGTCCTAATATTGGTGTTATCTGTTTATACAGTGTGATCTTCAGTTAGCAGTGACAGTGCATCGTGATCAGAACCACTCCCTCATACTGGACACCAGGTGGCCTTCTAGACTGGCCGTCAAGAGTGGAATTGGAGAACAGATCCAATGTGAGTAAGTGACATGCTAAGACTCTCTTCTGTCATTGATCGTATATGTTATGGGCCTGGAGATTGCGAGGCTGGTGGTTCTTTCTGGGATAAAGTATATCGTATCCGGGAAGTTTCTTTGAATTCAGAATTTCATTTAGTGGGACCTATACTGTAGTTCTGTCTCAGTTACAGGTCATCTTGACTAAACAAATAGGCAATCAATGGTAACCTGTAACAGGTCATTCAAGGTTAAATATACAACACAGGAAATTATGGTAACCCAAGGGTCTCCAGCAAAAATGAATTGAACAGTTCATCATCACAGCACACCCATGGTTTCTTGCTTGCTAATTAAGTTTTCAGTCGCCCCCCCCCCCTCCCCCTCTCCCCCAGCTTGACAAACTGCCAAGGTATATGAAGGGGCGGGAGTGAGGGAGATCTGTTTTAATTTCAAACTCAAGGTTATTTCACTCCGTTGGAAAGGTGAACCACTTAGACCACTCGGCCACCATGTATAATTATATACACTGTCAGAACCTTAAAGGTATACTTACCTTATTTTGAGTGTGACTATATTTATCAGCATTCGTATTCCAAACCTTATTATATAAAACTTATGTTGATAAAATGCAAAATAAAAGAAAATGCGTGATGTTTTTAGATGAGCGGAAGTGAGTTTATACTCATCTAAAAATGTCATGGAGATTTAAAGGTTGATCATGTTGATCGTGTTGATCATGTCGATAATTCATACAAGAAGGAACCCAGTAAATCCAGTGCCGTTCTAGTTGATTTTAGTAGTTCAAATGTAATCATGAAAATGTTTACAAACTTAAAAGCATCGTCGTTCAACTCATATCACTGGACAATTGCAGATGACACTCTTTTAGTTTACTGCTCAGCTTCAAATTTTGTCCAAATTGAATCGGGCAAGTCTCAGCTGAAAAAGTTGGAAGAAATTCTTCAGTTGGCGGAGATAACCTAAACCACTTTTCTTTTAGGAATTATCCCCGTGTGAATTGCCGTGCCAGTTTTTTTTCTCTAATTAAAACTCAGACGCAGAGTAAATCATATGTCTGTAGTTGGAACGTACCTGGATTAGGTGACGTTGTCCTGAATGCTGACGTAATCAGTCACGTCATTCCACAGGCAACATGGCAGCGCCCACGTCGACGTCAAAGGGGAAACATGGCTTCACAATTGTAATAAAAATAATAGGTTATCGCCCTCAATGACAGTAAAATAGTTGGTTATCTTTCTTCATGAGTCTAGCCTTTGTAATAGGAATCTATATTAAATAAGGTAAATACTCCTTTAAATACTCTTCACTAATGCAATTTCTTTCATTTATATGTTTCAGTGAGAACATGCTAAACCGACATTTCCAAGAACATGGAGAGTACATGTTGTGGGTGTTGACTTTGAATACCAGCAAGGTGACATGTACTGGACCTGTACTTATCAATGACCCACTGGACAGTAACATACGTAAGTACTGGTCAAGACAAACAGTCGGTTGTGTACTTATCAATGACTCACTGGACAGTAACATACGTAAGTACTCACCAGGAAAAAATAGTCGGTCCTGTACTTATCAATGACTCACTGGACAGTAACATACGTAAGTACTCGCCAAGACAAAACAGCCGGTCTTGTACTTAACAATGACCCACTGGACAGTAACATACGTAAGTAATCACCAAGACAAAATAGTCCGTCCTGTACTTATCAATGACCCACTGGACAGTAACATACGTAAGTAATCGCCAAGACAAAATAGCCGGTTCTGTACTTACAATGACCCACTGGATAGTAACATACTTAAATCCTCGCGAAGACAAAATAGCCGGTCCTGTACTTATCAATGACCCAGCGGACAGTAACATATGTAAGTACTTGCCAAGACAAAATAGACGGTCCTGTACTTATCAATGACTCACTGGACAGAAACGTATGTAAGTACTCGCCAAGATGAAATAGTCGTTCCTGTAGTTATCAATGACCCACTGGAAATTTACATACGTAAGTACTCGCCAAGACATATCAAGTTCTGTACTTACCAATGACCCAGTGGACAGTAACATCTGTAATTTCTCACCAGGACTAAATAGTCGGTCCTGTAGTTATCAATGACTCACTGGACAGTAACATGCTTACGTACTCACCAAGACAAAGTATCCAGTCCTGCACTTACCAATGACCCAGTGCACAGTAACATCTGTAATTTCTCGCCAAGACAGAATAGTCAGTCCCGCAATTATCAGTGACCCACTGGACAGTAACATACTAGAAGTACTTGCCACTTGAGACAAAATAGTCGGTCCTGTACTTATCAGTGACTCACTGGGCAGTAACATCACTGGACATATAAGTACTTACCAGGACAAAATAGTCGGTCATATACTTATCAATAACCCACTGACAGTAACATATGTAAGTACTTGCCAAGACCAAATAGTCAGTCCTGTACTTGTCAAATGATCCACTGGACAGTAACATACGTAAGTACTTACCAGGACAAAATAGTCGGTCCTGTACTTATCAATAACCCACTGACAGTAACATACGTAAGTACTTACCAAGACCAACTAGTCAGTGCTGTACTTGTCAAATGACCCACTGGACAGTAACATACGTAAGTACTTACCAGGACAAAATAGTCGGTCCTGTACTTAGCAATAACCCACTGACAGTAACATACGTAAGTACTTGCCAAGACAAAATAGTCAGTCCTGTACTTATCAGTGACCCACTGGACAGTAACATACGTAAGTACTTACCAGGACAAAATAGTCGGTCCTGTACTTAGCAATAACCCACTTACAGTAACATACGTAAGTACTTACCAGGACAAAATAATCGGTCCTGTACTTAGCAATAACCCAATTTGATTCCTAAATCGTAAACCTGCTTTAATTCAATGCCTTAATCTCCATTAAGCTGCACAATCAAACGTAGAAAACGGAAGTTAAAACTAAAAGTTAACTCCCCTAGGAGAGTTGTCCGCCCCCAGGAGAGCTCTCCCACTCATCCCAGTGAGGTTACTATAAAAGGCACTGCCAAAATCATTCTAGTCCTCTTTCTCCTGTTTGCTCTCGACAGTGCACATCTAGAAGAAGTGTTTGATTCAATTACAACTGTTGTTGTTGTTGTTTCGCTGGTTATATCCTTTACCAAGTGTGACTTGTGTTGTTTATTTTCGGAATTTCTTATTGCTTTAGTATGTCGGAGGTTCCGACTACTATTCCTTGTCGTACGTGTGGGCAGGTTTTGTCCCCTTTGGACGCCCACACGGCTTGTTTTTGTTGTAAAGAGTTGTGTTATCGGGCGACCACGTGCGCCGAATGTGTGTTATAGGATGCGTCGACTTGGAGGAATTATGCCCAAGCTCGACGTGCTTACCTTTTACATGCGTGTGATGACCCGTCTATTTTCGGAGGTCGACAGACGGGTATTGGAAATTTCCCTGGTCAATGATATGAAATGTAATGAGGATCTCGACCGACTTGGCTTGGATTTATCTCAGAGTATTCAAGGTCCAGTTTCACCCGCGTCGGTATATTTTCCTCCCAGTGGCACTATTCTACAGGAAGATAATTCTCGGCTGTTAGACAGCTTGACCTGTACCGGTGCTGCATTGTCTGGGGTCTCTACCAAACCCGTTCCTTTGTCCGGCTTAACAAAGACCAAGTCGGTCCTGCCGGTGCATTCCATTGTCTCCATAAGACAAAAGAATTCTTTGCCACATGTTATTTCGCCCTTGTCTATCGGTTTACCACATGTTTCTTCTAAAAAGAAGAAAGCAAATAAACATCGTCGTGTGTCAATTTCTCCGTTGGGGGTTAATTCTAAACATAGTTATCTAATCCGTTTCTCGATCTATGGAGGTTGTCGGGGCGAATGTTGGACTCGCTGTTTAGTGTCTTTGGACGTACGTCGCTAAAATATTTTGCTCTTGTCGGAGATTTGAAATTTTAGTCTTGGTTTTTCTATATCTTGAAATGATCGTCTGACGATGTTTTCTAAAAGTCTTTATGAAATCTCATGCTTAACTAATAACACAGTCCTGCATTAGGGCAGTGTGTATTCAATTTCGCGTCTCCACACAAACAATGAGTGTTATTTGCGCTGAAAACTTACCTCACTTCCACTCTTTGCATTTCTTGTCCACATGAAATATCACAGTAAGAATTTAAATGACACAGTTATCTCCCCTGCTAGTCACGTGAATGCATAGCTACCCACAATTCTACTTCCTTCTTGTTCTACTGCTTCGTAGGGCTGGAAGTAAACATTGTCAACTCCGTGAAAAATTGCCTATTCAAGCGAAACAACTCACAGTTGGATTACCTCAGACGTCTGATATTCTGCAAGAAGTCCTTTGGGAAGTATTCTATAAGTTATCAGCGTAAAAATGGCTCAAAATATGTCTCTGTTGTCATGCATGTCTTGTGGAGGTGACAAGCCTAGTTATGACCTTCACTCAACGTGTCCTCCATGCCGCCAGGGAAGAATCTGTACGTGGGACACGGCCTGTGAAGAGTGTATTGTGTGGGCGCCCGGCATATTCCAGGTGTATCTAGCCGGTTCGCTGGCAGCTAACGAGGGAAATGATAATGTCGTTAGGCCTACCGATCTCGCCAACGAGACATATGTAGCACAGTCTCCTCGTTCTAGCGTAGGCGAGGAGTCTAGGGGGTTTGTTAGTTCTGTAGCTGGGTCTACGCTAGTCAGCCTATTGAACGTAAATAAAGATAAACAAACGCCCCCCCCCCGCCCACGATTCTTCCATTTCAGACCAGGCGAAGGGTCAATCAGGTAAGAGACCGACCCGGTTGGTACAGGTGGAAGGAATTATCGAAGATGTGGAATCTGGCACTACGACGACTGTGGACGTGGAGATTCCGATTGAGCGGACGCCTGGATACGACGATGATGGGAAATCGGTTACGGACCCAGGCTTAGCGTGGGAAAGCCAGGGGACTTCGATCTCTCGATCGGAGTCAACTTATGACTACGAAAACTTAGGCAGCACTAGTGAGGGGCCTAATGTTAAGTTTTCATTTGGGTCCGGGGTTGGGAAAATACCTTCTTCGACGCTGTCGAGGCCTGGACTTCCCGGTCGCTCAGTTACGCCTTTAACTGTTGCTTCCGGTTTGTCTGAATTTTCCCAACCTGCTTCCGGTTACTCTGGTGGCCTTCCTCGTCCCCCTGCCGAGACATTTGTATCTACGAGCCTTCTGGGCCACCAGAGATTAAGGTTCCCGCAACAACGGCAGTATGGTATGTATACAGGTACCTATGATATGCCAAATTATTTGCCTGTCTCTGAGATGCGTTATCAAGAACCCTTTCAATCAGGTCAAATTATGCGGCATCCGGTTGCTGGTCTACCTTCGCCCTTGCGTGGCTTAGGTCAGATATCTGCTTCCGGTGGTGTTCGAGGTACGGGACCGGCTTTGCTTCGTATGATGCGACCTCCTATACGTGCTTCCGGTTTACGACCTCGTATGCCAGTTCACCGACCTTTACAATGGCCGTGCTCACGGCCAGTTGTAAGGTCCTCGAGTGTGAACACACCTCGTCAGGCCTTGCTTCCGGTCCACTCTCAAGTGACTGATCCCACATTGGCTGCCATACTGCGCGGTATGGAACAGCAACGTGAGGAAATGAAGGAATTGAGAGAGATGATGACCAGTCAATTCCGAAGTAGTACGCCACTGCTTCCGGTTTTGGCTGAACAGTCTAGGAAACCGGAAGCTAATTTGTCGAGGACTATCCCTTCCAATACTCCATCCTGGCAGGAAGCCCCGGAAGCTATGGAAGTGGATAGGGACCAGTACGGTAGATCTGAATTGAATGAACCTACCAATACTGATCCGGATGCTAGGAAATATTATGAGCTTATTTCCGGCATCTATGACTTAATTCCTGATATGCAGCTTCCGGTCCCACATGCGGGGGATATTGAAACTGAATCAGGAGAGTCAAATCGGGTTACGAGGTCGGCTACCACGCTTCCGGCCTCAACTGCTATTCATTCTATTTGCCATTTGTTCCATAGAACTTTAGCAGAACCCGTTACGCAGGAGGAACGTGCAGTAAGGTTGAGACCTAAAGCTCGCTTCCGCCCTGCAGGATCTTCTGGTCCGTTCCCAGTACAGAAGCCAAACATACGAAGTTACGGCGTACATGACTCACCGTTTAGCTTCCGGTCTGCAGAGGTGAACGGCGACTTTCAGTATTTATGTCCTAGTAATACTAAAGTGCCTAGTAATCCGGATGTTCCTTGCACGAACAAACAGGCCGCAGTACTTGAGGAAACTGCTCGACAAGGAGTGGCGATTACGAATCACCTGGACTGGTTTCTTAAAGCCATAAAGGATGGTTTATTTTCGCTGTCGGGCGTGGAAAGTCAAGAGCAGTTACAGGAGGGTATTAACCTCGTTCTTGACTACCAGAAGATTGCTTCCGGTGCTGTAGAAGATTTATTGGTACATAATGCCTACTTATCTTCTATGCTTGTGTATTTAAGGAGAAAGGCCTTCATTCCTCATATGCATGGGTACACACCGGAAGCTGTAAAGAGAAGTCTACTAGAAACATCTACGGCTTCGTCTTTACTGTTTGGTGATGCTGTTGCCGAAGTTCGACCTGAAATGGATCGTATTGAACATGACAGGTCGGTTGCTTCCGGTGCTTCGACTAAAGAGACCATTGGCTTCCGGTCAAGGTCCAAAGCCGAAGAAGGCTAAGAAGAACCCGCCTAGTTCCAAGGCTAATAAGGGTGCTTCCGGCCAACAGCAAAGCCAAGCGCCTGCTTCTTTAGAGCCTAGAGTATCTACCTATGGCCATAAGAAGCAGGGTAAGGGGAAATCTAAGCAGTCGAAGAAGAATACCTGATGTCTCGGGGCCATACCGGGTGGCTTCCGGTATGGCGGGAACACCGAGACATAACGTTTCCAGTTCCCCAGCAACTAGACCTTCCGGTAGGGGGAAGGCTGCAGTTGTTTTGGAGGAACTGGATAAGGATCGGGACGGAAGCGTGGGTCATCCGGACGATCAGATACGGCTATCGCCTATTGTTCGACACGCTTCCTCCCTTGACTGCTCATCCCCTTCCGTCTGAACGGGTCATCTATCAGCAATACAGTCCTCTGTGGACAAGCTGATAGAGAAGGCAGCTGTAATAGAGCTTCCGGTTTGGGACACGTCACCCGGGTTCTATTCGCCGGTCTTTCTGGTCCCCAAGAAAGACACGTCCGAGATGCGCATGGTTATAAACCTAAAGCGCCTCAACAAGGACTACCTCACTCCACCGCCACACTTCCGCATGGAGTCCTTCCGGTCTATCCGGACAGTACTCAGGCAAGGGGAATGGCTGACTTCTCTGGATTTAAGGGATGCATACCTGCATATCCCGATACATCTGGGGGACAGGAAGTACTTGAGATTCAAGGTCGGCAAACGACGCTTCCAAATTCAAATGCTTCCGTTCGGCCTGTCCACTTCCCCTTGGGTGTTTACACGAGTGTTTACACCAGTGGCACAATTCCTGCACAGTCTAGGTATAAAGTACCACTTTTATATCGACGACTCCCTGCTAAGGAATGCCTGCAAGGAGCAGTTAATCCTAGACACCCAGTTTGTCTTAAGGATATTGACTTCTCTGGGATACATCCCACACGAAGAGAAATCAGAGCTGACTCCTTCGCAAAGGCGCAAATTTCTGGGGGTGGAATACGATACGCTACGAGCTCTCGCCAAACCCCCAGAAGATCGATGGCTAAAGATAACAACGAAGATACCTCAGTTCCTCAAGTTATCTCAGGCCAGGGCTTTACACTTTGCTGCGATAATCGGCCTCTTGACGTCAACACAGGACGTAACCCCAAGAGGGCGGTTGCAGCTTCGGCCCTTAATGATTTACTTCAATCATCAATGGGTCGAAAGGCAGTTGAATCCGTGGATACCTGTAACACCGCTAGTCAAACAATGCCTCCTATGGTGGCTGGATCCACTCAACGTTATGCCGGGTGTGTCCCTACTTCCGTTTCGTCCGTCACATCACCTGTTCACGTACGCATCTGTGGAAGGATGGGGAGCCCACCTCGAGTCCAAGTCGACATCCGGGTTATGGACAATCGAGGAACGCTCGTACCATATAAACGTGTTGGAGTTTATGGCAGTGACACATGCCATCCGCACGTGGGTGAGCGTATTGACCGACAAGAACCTGCTAGTTGCGACGGACAACACAACAGTTGTGTCCTATATCAACAAGCAGGGGGGGACGAGATCTCCGCAATTACAAAGCCAAGCGGAAATCTTTTTCGGTCTGTGTTGGGACAACAACATATCGGTGTTGGCCAGGCACATCCCGGGGGTACTGAACGTCTTAGCGGATTCGCTTTCACGACGGAATCAGATAATTCCCACAGAGTGGCAACTTCACCCAGACATACTAAAACAAATAGCTCAGGTCTGGGAGATGCCACACATAGATCTGTTCGCCACTCAGCGCAACAATCTACTGCCCCTGTTCATGTCGCCGGTCCCGGATCCGTCGGCATATGCAGTGGACGCACTATCGCAGGACTGGTCAAGGATGGTAGCATATGCGTTCCCTCCCCCAGCTATTCTAGTGAAGGTACTCCAGAAGATCCACGAACACACATGTGTCGTTTACCTGATTGTTCCGTGGTGGCCAGCAAGGCCGTGGTTCCCGGACCTACTGGATCTTCTGGTAGATGTACCACGACCGCTTCCGGTATGGCACAATCTATTGCGCCAGCCCGGAACGTCGATATTTCACAGCCAACCAGGACTGTTCCACTACCACGTGTGCAAGTGCTCAAGAAGCACTTTGCTCAGGCGGGATTTTCAGCGGAGGTTGGGCGCCGAATGGCACAATCAATTCGACTGTCCTCTTCCGCTGTATACAACTCAAAGTGGGCAATCTTCGATCTTTGGTGTGGAGAGAGGGATATCAATCCATCCTGCGCCACTATCCCGGAAGTAGCAGAGTTCCTATTGCACTTGTTCAGGGATAGGGGCCTGGTGCCCGCTACGGTAGAAGGTTATAGAGCGGCATTGCTCAACCTATTCTACTGGGTACTGGGATTAATCCCTCGACTGATCCAAACTTATCTGCACTAATCAAGTCTTACAAGATAACTGGTCAGTCGGCTGTTCCGAAATTACCTAAGTGGGACTTAGCCTTAGTACTTCGGCAATTAGGGAAGCCACCCTTCGAGCCAATAGAGGCTATTGAGCTGAAAATGTTATCATACAAAACTTCGTTTTTGTTGGCTCTGGCTTCGGCAGCTAGAGTGTCCGAGCTGCATGCGCTCGATCAAAGGAACATCAGACACTCTAGGGACTGGAGCAAGGTAGTTCTCACAACGGTTCCTGAGTTTGTGGCTAAGAATCAAGCCCTCTACAATTCCATATCTCGAGAGTTCACAATTCCAGCCTTATTTGATTTCCTTTCGTCCGGTCTTGAATCAGACATGTTAATGTGTCCGGTTCGGGCACTTGCGTGTTACCTGAATCGTACAGAGGAGATCAGAGTGGGAAGGAGGCGTTTGTTTATCCCTTTCGATCCTAAAGCCAAACAAGAAATAAGTAAAAACACTATCTCGAGTTGGCTCAAAAATACGATTCGGCTAGCGTACTCCACGGCTACTGATAGGCAAGCCGCGCTTGTAAACGTTTCGGGTCACGAGATTAGGGCTCTAGCGGCATCATGGCCTCTATGGACCAACAGATCGGTGACAGACATTATGAGGGCGTGCTACTGGAGGTCAAACCCGACATTTGCCTCCTACTATCTCCGGGACATGACGTTGGCATGTAACGACCTCTATTCCATCGGCCCACTTGTGACCGCACAGCGGGTGTCAGGGGGACCGAGGCCAGCAATATAGCTACAAAAGTCCGGACGTACAGTTGTAACCCTGCTTGCGGGTGAGTGCTTTTTTTCTCTCGCCCTTTTCGAAAAAAAGGGGGGGGGCGTATCTTGCATCTCAGCCTTGAAGTCAGAGTAGCAACAGAGGTTCCCTGTGAACCATAGGCAGACAGGTTATTACTGTTGTACATGTATGTTCTCATGGATCCTCTGTGAGGTAGAAGATCTATGATTTCTACTCTGTACTAGTCACTATGTATGGCATTGATCACTAACCACGGATTGTATCAGTTTGCCCACCTACCTTACGGTGGCACTCTATGCAAAGAGTGGAAGTGAGGTAAGTTTTCAGCGCAAATAAAAAAAAAAATTCACAGGTAAATTTTCTGTTATTAAGCTAAAACTTACCTCACTTCCAGTGATGCCCACCCATCCTCCCCGCTATGATACATCCAGACCATGTATCGCAGTGGAACAAGAAGGAAGTAGAATTGTGGGTAGCTATGCATTCACGTGACTAGCAGGGGAGATAACTGTGTCATTTAAATTCTTACTGTGATATTTCATGTGGACAAGAAATGCAAAGAGTGGAAGTGAGGTAAGTTTTAGCTTAATAACAGAAAATTTACCTGTGAAATTTTTTTTTTAGCCCGCTGTGTTTGATGTGGGCTTTTATTGGCTCTCACCATTCCGTTTTGTTTTCGGTCAGTATGTGAGCCTATTGTGATCTGTGCTATAAACGAACAGGTTTTTGTTTCGTTGATTCACGATTTTATCCATTGATTTGTTGTTTAAATCTTTACGAGTATTGTGAATACTATCCTCGTTCTGACGCGGGAGGTTCGTTTTCCCCGCCGGGGGAATCCGATTCTTTATTAGCAGTCCGTCAATGTTCCATGTTGTTGTTGTATCTTTTGTTCGGACTTGCAGTTTTTGGTAGTTTTCACCTTCATGCATTCAATTCTTTGGTCCTACCAAAAAGGTAATCTCTTGTTATATCAAGTATTATTATGTGATTTTGATATCCTGTGTTCAAGAGAGAACTTACAGAGGTTTTATCTGTCTTTCATGCTTACATGATTGTTGCATTTGTGTACGTAACCACAACTCAACCCTATTTACTACGACCATTTGTTGCATTTTAATGAGCTTCTTTACTGATCTCTTTATGTAATTAAGGGTGTGTCGAACAACAAAGAGATCACGTGTGGTTTATCGTGAGTGAGAAAACCTATTCACCCACTGTTTATTGTGAAAGTGTGCTATTCTTTGAAACACAAATTTCTGTTATTTACATTGTGATTTGTTTGTTTCTCACCAAGTTGGTCCCATCTGTATACTGTATTACGCTTATAATTCAGATGGAGTTGAGCATTATTTTTTATTTCTTCTCTCTGAGAAAATTTAAAATTGTTAGCGTGAGGGTGGGTGTATTTCTCCGGGAAATCTTTAGAAATACGGAATGACACGCAAATTCGTGAAGTCTTCTTGATTACCGGTACAGTCTACAAGAACATCACACTGCTCTTTAGCAATGTACTTACCGTTTCTGCTTCTCGACAACTTGTTCGTGCTAGGTTATTTCAAATTCTAAATTTTTTAATAACCTTACCTTCCTGCCGGCGAGAGACTTTAAATGTATTTCCTCTCTTCAGGAATTTTAAATTCTTTGAGGATTTTTCTCGGTTACGTTGAAATCTCTTTGTTCTGGATGTCGGTGGTGTGACTATTTTTGGGTTATAAATAGTAACATTGTTTGTAAATGTGAATATTCTCTCCATATAAAACTCCAGTACTGATTTTCATGTACAGGAGACAAATTACATCGGGAGAGGTCATAATGTAATCATGTTCACTATCACAGTATTCATGTTCACTGACACAAAGATCCATAATACCAGTTAGCCCATTGAGCTTACGTGTGATTAGCGCTAGGAACATTTAATGTGTTCTTCTCTACTGCGTTTCTATTTTCTAAAAGAAGGAAAATAATTACAATCGAATTCGGGGTTACTGTGTTGCAACTCTTTTCTCGCTTCGCACCTTTACGACGTTACATTACGTCGTCTCGTTGTCCTCGTACACCTGTACGTCGTTTCTCGCCGTTACGTCGTGTACTTTTATAAGTTTGTATCCTGCTCTATTATGAGCATGTATGTACATTATGTTGCGAATGCGGAAATCACTACGTTGTTTATCACACACAACGTTTCTCTCATTTTTCCACGTTCCGGTACGCCATAACGCCGTGTTTCACGTCATTGCTTCATTTGCGAGATGTATATTTTATATCCATTCATCTTCGTTTTTCGGCACTTCCTTCGATGCTCCATCGTCGGTCGTCGGCGGGAGTGGAAGTTCCGTCTGTTTAGCGTCATCCTTCCATTTGTATCAATTCCTCTCGGGTTTTTCACATGGTGATTTACTTAGGTGCTTCGTTGCACTACGAAGAGAGTTTTTGTTCAAGCATTTTTGATTCCGGTTTTGTGTTGAGATAACAAAATTGTGTTGGAATCAACAGTATTTGGTCTAATACTGTTATATGGAAAATGGAATAGGTCTTTGGATTATGGACGTGGATAGTGATGGTCGTCGCCTGGATTGTGAATGACGGTCTAGACGCTTGTAATTGAATTCAGCACAGTTTTGTGTTGATTTTTGTTTAACTCAGAACCATGTTGACTTTAACACACAAACATTTTGTGTTGAGATCCGTTCACCTTAGGATTATTCTTAAACGACACAATGTTTTTCGTGGTGTACTTGGGGGACAGTTTTTCGACTTTCTCCATCAAGTACTTTATTCCCGTATAGACGGTTGCACCAGTTGTTAGACTTTGACATTATTGTTCTGTCTTCAACTTAGGGCTTTTCATTTCTATGCAGGACCTTACTACGTTCGTTTTTTCGGGTTCGGTCTCTGCAGCGGATTTATTTGTCCTGGTGCCGAGGACGTTATGCCGATCCTGACTCTGTCTCTATTTCCCTCGATGCTGACTTCCTCCTTCATCTTCACCGGGATAGGAAGTTTCATATTAGCACCATTGAAGGGTATCGATCTGCTCTGGCTAGGGTGTTACGTCTTACCTCTGGTACCGACATTAGCCTTAACGATTATATCTCTGCGCTTATTCGCGCCTTTGCCTTACAGTCGCGTCGTACTCGCCTACTGTTACCGAAATGGGATATCGGTGTGGTTCTGTGTGCTTTGATTCGTCCGCCCTTTGAACCCTTTCTATCCGCTTCTCTAAAGCTGTGTCCTACAAGGCGGCTTTTTCTGGCGGCTTTTGCTTTGGCGTCTAGAGTGTCTGAACTTCATGCTTTTCAGAGTTCTTCCATGACTGGGACGGCAGATTGGTCTCGCATTTTCCTTTCGTTCCGTTCCGGAGTTTATCGCCAAAATGAGTCTGTTCGCTTAGGTCCGTGCGCTCAACGATCGTACTCTATCCCTGCGTTTTCAGACTTCGTACATGGGCTCGAAGACGACCTTTTGTTATGCCCTGTTCGAGCCATTCGCCACTATCTTACACGTACCGATTCCGCTCGCGGCTCTCGGCGCCTGTTATTTCTGTCGCTTCGCCCGTCTGCAATGCATGACATTACGAAAAATACCATTGACGCGTGGTTGAAGAAGACCATTATCAATTGGCCATTGACGCCTCCCCGCTACTGTATACTGCTTCTTCCCATGAGATTCGGGCCATCACTACGCTGGACAGCAAACTCCACGTTCACAAATTTCTATCTGTGAGATATGTCAGTGCAATCAGATAGTGTGACCACGCTTGGGCCACTGGTGGCTACCCAGCACGTGGTAAGTAATTTCAGAAAAAGAGGGGGGGGGGGTGCAAAATTGTCACCATTGCAGCAAGGCAGCCATCTTGCTGTATCATCTCATCTCATCTCTCAATTATATCATGTGTCCACATTCAATATGATCATCTATGAAGGAAGAAATAAGTCAGATAGACGACCATGGGCTCTCTAATCATCAATCTAAGAGGCCTGACACTATGGTGAGTTTAATCTTTACCTTAACTGCGGTTTTGCTTGTGTCTTTCAGGTTGTAACTGACTTCCTTCTGCATGATCTCAGCTGCGTCACCTACACTCAACTCACAAGACAAAGAACTGACACTTGTGAGTATTATTGTTCTTGTTTCAGGTTGCCAGTGTCAGCAACAGCGAATAAAGTACAGAGAGTTGACAGTTGCGTAGAGTTGACTCAGGGAACACACGCAGTCAACTCCTAGGCATCCTACAAGACCTACTCAGCTTCAAGAACCAAGTTGAGAAGTTGGCGTAAGACGGCTTGTGGACTGAGAATGGTGTGGCTTGGCGCCCTCTAAGCCCGGACAGTTTACGCTTCACCCGACCTTAAAGGTACAGCCAAGTATCTGCATGTATGTCTCAAATGTACGGCGTTGCCCCACCTGACCATACAATGCCTACCAAGAAGACCTAGCAGCCCTAGAGGCAGAGGATTCTGACATCTTGGTAGAGTTTGCATACCACACCACGAGCACAGCTACATGGATGGAGACATTCAAGATAAGTACTACTGTATCTTATCCATGATTTAACCTTTTTCGTCTCTGACCAGGGTTTCACTTGTTCATTGTTGATGTCTCATGTTTATGCCCATGTCTGTGTCTTCCCAGCTACATGGAGGAAGACACTCAAAAGATAAGTTAGATAAGTATCTTCTATTACTACTCCATAATTACCCTCTGCATTACCGACCAGGGTTCTTTTGTTGAGATTTATTGTCATGCCTGTGATCATTTTAGATAGAGGCTGAGATGGCCGTGTGGTCTGGGCCGTTTGCTGTTTCTGCTGGTGATTTGGTATCGAACTCGGAGGACGTGGATTCGTGTCTCGCACAGACTGACCTTTTTTCCAGCACTAGTAATTGTACCTTACTGAGAGACTGTTATCTTAAAAATAATTGGATATAAATGTTATCTTAAAAATTATTGGATATAAATGTTATCTACTCAGTAGTAATAGGTCAGTTTGGCAGCCGCTATCTCTCAAGTCATCATTTTAGACCTAACACAATTCTGACTTTTAATCTTTGACTTTACTGCAGTTTTGCTTGTGTCATTTCAGATTGAACTGACTTCCTCCCAGATGATCTCAGCTGGGTCACCTACGCTCAACTCACAAGCAGTGTCTCCACAGTCGAATAAAGTACAGAGTGGACGATTGCGTAGTGTTGACTCAGGGAGCAAACGCAGTCATCTCCTACAAGACCTGTTCAACTTCAAGAACCAAGTATGGAGAGTTGGACATAAGACGGTTTGTGGACTGAGAATGGTGTGGCTTGGCGCCCTCTAAGCCCGGACAGTTTACGCTTCACCCGACCTTAAAGGTACAGCCAAGTATCTGCATGTATGTCTCAAATGTACGGCGTTGCCCCACCTGACCATACAATGCCTACCAAGAAGACCTAGCAGCCCTAGAGGCAGAGGATTCTGACATCTTGGTAGAGTTTGCATACCACACCACGAACACAGCTACATGGATGGAGACATTCAAGATAAGTACTACTGTATCTTATCCATTTTTTAACCTTTTTCGTCTCTGACCAGGGTTTCATTTGTTGATTGTTGATGTCTCATACTTATGCCCATGTCTGTGTCATCCCAGCGGTTACTTAGCCTGCTTTTAGAACTACAACAAGGCCGAGGTTCCCACCTCCATATTTTGGTACTGAGGCATTGAATTAAAGCAGGTTTACGATTTAGGAATCAAATATTAAACATTTATAAACAATGTTTCTATTTGTTACTAAATCAAACCTGCTTTAATTTAATTGTCCCTCCCTTCCGTCCCCTCATCCCGCGGCCTTGCTCACTACTGGTCTCGGTTGATTACAATGAGAAAGAGGACTAGAATGATTTTGGCAGTGCCTTTTATAGTAACCTCACTGGGATGAGTGGGAGAGCTCTCCTAGGGGCGGACAACTCTCCTAGGGGAGTTAACTTTTAGTTTTAACTTCCGTTTTCTACGTTTGATTGTGCAGCTTAATGGAGATTAAGGCATTGAATTAAAGCAGGTTTGATTTAGTAACAAATAGAAACATTGTTTATAAATGTTTAATTTTACAGTAACATACGTAAGTACTTACCAGGACAAAATAGTTGGTCCTGTACTTACCAATAACCCGCTGACAGTAACATACGTAAGTACTTGCCAAGACCAAATAGTCAGTCCTGTACTTGTCAAATGACCCACTGGACAGTAACATACGTAAGTACTTATCAGGACAAAATAGTCGGTCCTGTACTTAGCAATAACCCACTGACAGTAACATATATAAGTACTTACCAGGACAAAATAGTCGGTCCTGTACTTAGCAATAACCCACTTATACAGTAACATACGTAAGTACTTACCAGGACAAAATAGTCGGTCCTGTATTTAGCAATAACCCACTTACAGTAACATACGTAAGTACTTACCAGGACAAAATAGTCTGTCCTGTACTTACCAGTGACTCACTGGACAGTAACATACGTAAGTACTTACCAGGACAAAATAGTCAGTCATGTACTTGTCAAATGACCCACTGGACAGTAACATACGTAAGTACTTACCAGGACAAAATAGTCGATCCTCTACTTAGCAATAACTCACTGACAGTAACATACGTAAGTACTTGCCAAGACCAAATAGTCAGTCTTGTACTTGTCAAATGACCCACTGGACAGTAACATACGTAAGTACTTACCAGGACAAAATAGTTGGTCCTGTACTTACCAATAACCCGCTGACAGTAACATATGTAAGTACTTGCCAAGACCAAATAGTCAGTCCTGTACTTGTCAAATGACCCACTGGACAGTAACATACGTAAGTACTTATCAGGACAAAATAGTCGGTCCTGTACTTAGCAATAACCCACTGACAGTAACATACGTAAGTACTTGCCAAGACAAAATAGTCAGTCCTGTACTTACCAGTGACCCACTGGACAGTAACATTCGTAAGTACTTACCAGGACAAAATAGTCGGTCCTGTACTTATCAATGACTCACTGGACAGTAACATACGTAAGTACCTAGCTACCAGGACAAAATAGTCAGTCCTGTACTTATCAGTGACTCACTGGACAGTAACATACGTAAGTACTTACCAGGACAAAATAGTCGGTCCTGTACTTAGCAATGACCCATTGGACAGTAACATATGTAAGTACTCGCCAAGACAAAATAGTCGGTCATGTACTTATCAATGACTCACTGGACAGTAACATATGTCAGTAATCGCCAAGACAAAATAGTCGGTCATAAAGACTCACTGAACAGTAACATACATGAGTACTCACCAACAGTTGACATGCACCCAACCAACCTGTAACCATCTGGGTCATCTATATGGGTAAGACTGACCCTGGGACCGTGTATATCCATTTTCAGCCTACTTTCGGCAACTGTAACAGGGATTCCCCCGGAAACTACACCACGTGATGTCGTCAGCCAATCAGCTAAACTCTACCGATGTGACCCCAACAGGCCTTCAAGTGCCTCCTATATTTTTGAGTCATTCCTATATTTTACTCAAAACCTCCTATATTTCCTATATTTTGACTTTTTCTCATGAAAACCTTCACCAATGCCCTGAAATGAGTCATTTTGGCATGGGAAAATATATTTAAGAAAAATTTTTGATGAAAACATTTGCATTTTTCTTTCTTGAACCAAGCAGCAGAACGGTATTTCTACTATATTTTGGCAAATTTCCTCCTACATTTTCATTGTGAGCCACTTGCAGGCCTGCCCCTACGTAACCCGCCATTTTCGAGTCATGTGCTGTCCTACTTGTTCAAAATTACAGATCTACAAGACCTCTTGGATGATAGGGAAGTTATTCATATCTGTATCTCTTGTAAGCCCAGCAAATAAATGTTTCAGAAGTGGTATGAAAAACCTGTAATTTATCAGATTTCTCGAGTCTGGCGAAGTGTACGCAAATGGCACCCAGCGTGCACTTACGGGGCCCGTTTGAGCAAGTTGGTGTGATTTTCAATCATAGAATCAGTTCATTCCTCATCGCCACATCAAATAACATACATATTGTCTTTTTTGCCATGTCAAATATATACATATGGCAATTTTCGTCATCAAAATCCTGAAATGATCAGATATGCTTCAGTTTATGTGCCCTCAGTTTATGTGCCCTCCTTATTTAAACCACACACATCTTCAAGGGAGTTGTACGGTCCTAACGTTTTGCCCTTGGCAGAAAAAATGGTTTAACAGTAACTCTCACCACTCAGCCTGTACACCCAATGAGCCTAGCTGCACACCAAAATGTAAACTTAGCACAGTGTCTTACTTCTACATAAATTCAAAAAGTGACTGCCAATGTGTTATTTGTCATTTTGGCTTTTCTGTTTTTATTTTAGCAATCTATGCTGCAATTGGAATACTCTTGTTGTTAGCCCTGCTTTGGATTCTGCTGAAATATCTGTACAGGTAAAATATTGAATGCTGAAATTTTGCTGAATGCCACATTAAACCTCAATTCTCGCTCTCCCTATATGTAATGTAATATGTTACAGAAGGGTGGGTTATTCAGTGGTTATTATAATAATGGATGGCCCTAAGGCAAAATTTGTCATTTTAGTCCTTATTGCAAAAATTAGAAAAGTAAAAGGTCTGCCCAAACATGTGGTAGCCCCTCTAATAATTCAATCACAGGAAGTGAAATTTCCCACCATAAAATCTGGTGGTGATCAAATTTATTAGAACAGGAAGTTGACAAAATGGTTCAAAATCATCCATATAATCCATTATTTCTTTGTTATTTCGATGATTTCAGAGAGTGATCAAATTTATTAGACCCACTGATTGAATTTTCCACCAAGTTTGGGGTGATTGAATTTTGATAGGGGGATTGAATTATAAGAGGGATTGCCGAACACAGATTAGTCAGAGAAGCGTGTTCATATTAAGGCACTTATTAATTTTTTTTTAATCACTACGTTGCAGAAAAATATATCGCCAATATCATGAATATATCCGTATGTTTAATAAGAGATAGTGTTTATTTGAAAATTATTTTAAAACACTGGAATAGTTTTGTTTTATGTTAGAAATTTGGAATGCATCGTGCGGTATATGAAGGGTATGACTGTGAGACTGGCACCATGTGCGAGTGAAGAGTGAAAATTAATGTATAGTAGTAGTAGGTACATAAGTTTTTAATAGAATAATTATCTACAATGATATTGAATTATTATTATTATTGTGTGAATGTAACCAGAAATATGAAAAGGAATAAAAATAGTATTAAAAAAAAAAAAAAAAAAAAAATTAGTCCAAGAAGAAAGTATTAATATTCTAGTATGAAGAAAATTGATGCTTTACGTTTCTCAGTATGAGAAGCCGAGATTTGTTTATCTGGTCTTGTAATTTTATTTTGCCCATTTCTTCATTTACTTACATTCCAGGAACCACTATTTGTACAAGTTGTGTTGTTGTTTTGGAACGGAGCGGCTCCTTGATCCGGTAGGAATGCGTCTTGTAAGTTTGTGTCGCCAGTGTAACATCACATGCTTGCTGCTTGTATACTAGATGATGGCGGTAGCACAATTTACTGTAGGAAATTCATTGATTGACTCAATTCCGGGAAATAAGTGGAAGCATGTGAATATTCACTAATGATGCATGTTAATGTTTGCTGGATAACATCACCTTATAAAGAGCCTTTCTTCATAACCCCCCCGCCCCCCAACAACTCCCCTCCACCCCACCCCTTGATTGACTTTATCTCAAAGCATTAGATTAATCACTAAATGAAGCACTGTTAATGCTTGCTGGATAAAATTACCTTAAAAGAGAATTTCCTCTTAATGACCGTCTCTTCACCTCACCCACCCCTTCACCCCACCCGACAAATCACATTGGCATGTTTCATACCATCTAATCTGACATTCTTCTGTTCATCATTCATTTGTTGTAGTGTCAGCCCAAGTGTTCATTCGTAATATATCGTGATATCTCAAGTTGTAATGAAGACTCATCAAATCTGGGGGTTTTTTCTGGAAGATTTTATGTTTGATCATTCTCTAAAAGTACATTGCCCTTGCTCAGCAAAAGGCATTTTGGATACACGTCACGAAAGCCTTCCTAGTTCAAACAATAGACTTTGATTTGTATGGGATGGAATCAGTATCTGTTGTGTCAATGGATTTTGTTCTTTAAAGTGTGAGTGTGGCACTTGTGTGAAACTTTGTCATATTCAAGATAATATTGTGAATGAAGAAAACGTAGTAAAGTTTTCCCGCAACAGTTGTATTCTGTCTCAGAGAATTCGAAGACAGCTTTTTACAGTGAGAGAGAAATCTGACTGCCTCTTTTGACGTCAGAGATGACGTTAATGACATGATACTTTGACCATCCTGCACTGTCTGCTGGACGTCATGGCAATGCAGAGAATGGAACAGTTTTGTAACAATGTTGCGTTGTGACGTGGTTTATCGTTCCATGATAACGTCACAACTTCCGACATGCTTGTGGCGCTGTGCACTACAATAACGTTAATAATATTGAAATTGTTAAAATTAAAGTTGTAATACAAGAAACAGAGTTTGAATTTTATAATTTGGAAGATTATCTTGAATATGGTGTAAACTTGCAAAAGTACCACAGTTACACTTTAAAAATAGTTTTACTAATACTTTTAGCTGAATGTACTGGTGGTTGTATTAGTTATGTTTACATCCCTTTGGTTGATCCACTCTTGGGTCCATTCAATTCTAGGAGAGTGAAAATATACACTCTCGTCACAACAGAAATTATTTTGAATGACATAAAATCACTCTTCATTCTTCATCAGTCCATCAAGAATGGAGACTGGTTTGCAGATACTGAGTTGACAAACAAGACAGACTCCCATTTGACTTAGTTGACAGTTGGTATAGTCTTACCTACACCAGGGATTTCATAGACAAAATATACTTTGATCTATTTTCATGCAAATTCGAGTTTTGTCATCATTTGGGGAATGTGTGTCTTTTAATCCCAAATCAGGTGAAAATAATGAGGTTCTGTTTAATTTTGGGTAAAAATAGATCTTTTAACAAAGGAGGAATATTGATTTCTGTCTGAACTTCAGTTTAAAATTAAAATTCAGTTCAAAATTGAGTTAAGGGCCTAAATGGCTTACTGCATGAATTCCTGTCTGCATGTGTGCAGTGTACTGCATGACTCGATATTGTAGCCAAGAAGCTGTGATGCATGTATATATGTAATCTGCATGCCTATAACAATTAACATTGCATAAAAAACATGAGACATCATATGTTGTGGTAAAATTTGGACTTTTTGTGGTTTATACTTCATGTAAAGATCTACTGTCCAGACGCTTATACAGCTGAAAAGACCTGGGTATAACCCATTGTTGTCGTCAGACTTGGCTGGTGTAGGCTTTGTATTATGATACTTACATGAAGTATATGGAGCCTGTTTGTCAATTGTCTGAATATTCATATATTGTCAATATGTTATGTACCTATTAAACGGTGGCTCACTCTGATCCTTGTGTGTGTCTATAGTTTAGTTAATGCGCTTGTAATTTTGATATCATCAAGGAATTTTGGAGAAATCTTATTAAGGGAGTAGACCCTGCCCTCATGGGGCTAGAACATGGTGATTTGTCGAATTTTTCAAAACAAGCTGAATTTCCTAACAAAAGTACCCAAACATCTCAAAATGAGATAAAAATAAACAAAAGATCAAACGGAAGCATTTATGAGTTGTACTGGTGGTTCGATAGAGTGATAGGACTGACGAAAAAGTTGACATTTTAGATTACAGGTTGGGGGGGTGCAATGTGCTCCCGAGGTCGAAAATCATGCATCTAAAGTCCCACAAAATTCACTCTTTAGTCATTTTCAACAAAATGGAAACTTGTAAATGGCTAATAAATGAATCCCCGATAATATTCCCTACCCCCACCCCCTCCTGGAAATAGGACCGGAAAGGCCTGTTTTTTGTTCCCTGCCACAACACGGCCGAGGACTTTAAAATGGTTCTTGCTTCTTTGTGTCCGTGGATGTCTGTTTGAATTTTCCGCAAGTGATAACTTCCGAACGCTTTTTTGGATTCATCCGAAATTTGGCATACACATTCCTTGCGACAAGACGCCAGTTGGTATTGCATTTCAGCAACATCTGCCTGAAAGTGGCGCCACTGGGTCAAAATGGGTCTTGCTTCTTTGTGTCCGTGGACGTCCGTTTAAATTTTTCGCAAGCGATAACGTCCAAATGCTTTGTCGGATTCTCCCGAAATTCGGCATACACATTCCTTGCGACAAGACACAGCTGCGATTGCATTTCAGCAACATCTGCCTGAAGGTGTCGCCACTGGGTATCGCTTCTTCATATCCATTCCTGTCCGTGGATGTCGGTTCAAATTCTTTGCAAGCGATCACTTCCAAATGCTTTGTTGGATTCTCCGAAATTCGGCATACACATTCCTTGCAACAAGACGCCGGTTGCTACTGCCTTTCAGCAACATCTGCCTGAAGGTGGCGCCACTGAGTTTCGCTTCTTCGTGTCCATTCCAGTTCATGAATGTCAGGATAACTTCCAAATGCTTTGTCGGATTCCTTCGAAATTTGACATATACATTCCTTAATTGTGACCAGACGTGGGTTGGTATTGCGTTTCAGCAAGATCCACCTGAAGATGGCGCCACTGGGTCTTGTTCCAATCTTCTGTGCATGTCCGTGGATGTCCGTGGTTGTCCATTCAAGTTCCTCACATCACAAGTGATAACTTCCAAATGCTTTGTCAGATTTCTTCGATATTTGGCATATACGTTCCTTGTGACAAGATTGGTGCTGCATTTCAGAAAGATCTGCCTGTAGGTGGTGCCACTAGGGTTCTTTCCGTTCTTTTGTGCTGCAAGCGATAACTTTGAAGTGCTTTGAAATGTCGCTTGGAATTGAGTTTCGCCCACTTGCACATACAGGTGGTGCCACCTGGTGGCAACTTCTAAATTTGGTTTCCGAGCAATAACTTGAGAACTGCTTATCGAATTCTTCCCAAATTAGGCATGCATACATTGTACCTTGCCATGAGATGTTACTTGGCATTGCGTTTCATCCACTTCTGCTTACAGGTGACGCCACCTGGTGACAAAATCTGAAATTTGTTTTCGGCCAATAACTTGAGAACTGCATGCTCATCGGAATCTCCTCAAATTTAGCATGCATTCACTCACTTGTACTTACAGGTGGTGCCACCTGGTGGCAAAATACCAAATTTGTTTCCAGGTAAGAACTGCTCATTAAATTTGGTACCAATATACTATGACATAAGATGTCGCTTGGGATTGCGTTCCGCCCACTTGTGCCTACAGGTGGCACCACCTCGTGTCAAAATCTAAATTTGATTTCGCTCATTGGATTCTTCTCCAATTTGATATGCAGATACCATGCCCCTTGGGATTGTATTTTGCCTGCTTCTGCATACAGGTGGCGGAAAAATCCGAAATTTGATTCCGGGCAATAATTTGACAACTGCTCATCGGATTCTTCTCAAATTTGGTATTCATATGCCATAAGATGTCGCTTGGGATTGTGTTTCGCACACTTGTGGCGACACCTGATGGCAAAATTTAAATTTGGTTTCCGTGCAATAACTTTCCAAAGTTCATATGCTGATACCGTGCCCATGAGATGGTGATTGGGATTGCGTTTCGCCTACTTGCGCCTACAGGTGGTGACACCTGGTGGCAAATTTAAAATTTGGTTTCCAGTTGAGGATGCCTTCAGATTCTCGTCAAATTTGGTTTGCAGATAATATGCCTTGAGATGTCGCTTTGGATTGCATCTCGGTTACATAATTCCCATGTTTCACTGCATGAAAACTATATTACACCAGCAATCAACATTCAGTCAGCCGTTCTGAGTTGATCTTAAAACTTGGGGAGGCAGAAAGACCCTTCCACATCCAACGCCTATGAAGTAGCAGTTGCCTCTCCTCATGTATATCCCCTGAGACCAACAATGCTAAAAATATTGCTGCCATTTCGGCGGGGGACTTGGCATCCTCTGGCTGCTTGCATCGGTTCTGCCGCTAATATTTTCTAAGAAAGCATGGAGTCCCCCTGTTTTTATTGCATATCCAACAAGAACTATATGTGTTCAGTATTATATAGCAAAATGGGGAAAATTTGACCTTGAGAAGTTTGATTTATTGAGCATGAAGCAAGAAAAAATTCAGTGTTAGGATATGGCGTTGGGCACACCGGTTCTCGTTGGATCACAGAAGTTAAGCAATGTTCAGCTCGGTCAATCCTTGGATGGGTGACTGGGTACTGTACTGGCTGGGCCGATCAGTGTCCAGGGTAATAGGAATTGAGGGCGATAATAGTTGCTTCGCTATAAATTCTCTCACGGTAGCACATCGCAGCGGCACACACCTGGTCAGAAAAAGAGACGGGTCTATATGTACAGTCAGGAGGTGTCGCTCGATGTAAATGAATTACTTCCACAGCCTGCACAGCCTGCACAGCACGGGACCTCGACTGCTACTGACCCTGTCTCGACCACCCTAGTAAGCGGCGGGGTTACTGCAAGCTTCTAAATACCTCTGTAAGAGGTTGTTCCTAGATGAAAGGAGGAACGTCCGGAACAACAACAACAATATGGCTTTTAAGTGGTATGCATGCATTTGGCTGCCATATTTTTTCAATGAGTATAGTGACTCCCCATTCTGTTTTTGCATGGATCTTCTCTTAACCTGATGAAAAAGTACTGAAATGAACGTCTAAATAATGTAAAATTGATTATCAGGCTCAACAAAATTAACCCCCGGCATCACAGGCACTTTAAAAAAAGTTACGAGGAAGGGAGGTTTTTTTTATACCTTTTATTTGTTCTCTTTTGCACAGACGAAATATATCCGTCTATTCTAGCGAACTGACGCAGTATTTTAATACAATTGCATGAAACCAACAATGTTCTTTGAGTTACTTGATCGATTCAGCCTTTTAACAATACACTTTCCTGCAAATAAAACAAAATATAAACAACTCTTTGGATTAATGTTCATTTATTTTGGCAAAACTTCGAGAGAGACGTAAAAAAAAAGAGAGCAGACAATTTAGAAAAAATTTTAACATTTTTTTTTTAGATTTTGGGCAATAAAAAGAGGTGCTAAAAATCTCACCTAGCAATGCCTGTGGAGCTAAAACTGTTTTATTCAGTCTTTATTTTGGACAGTGCTGATATGAATGTATTTTGATGTTCAATGGAATCATTCAAATAGGCATCTTTATTGTTTGGCCAAACACTATCTTGTCCCTGTTCAGTGTGTGCATATAGATCACACAAACCAACATTTCTCATAACTAACATAACAGTGGACAATAAGTGCAAACAGTGGACAATAAGCTTTGTGCCTTCAATGGTATATTCTTAACACAGACACTAATCTTCATGTTACTAGATGATGAATAGCCTGTGCACGCAAAACCACGCCCTCTGCATGTCCCACCAAATCTTAACCATAATTAGATCTCAGCTTGGACAGTGATGGACACTTCTAGTTGAGATGGTGGCACGTACATGTCCGACAGTTTTAATCTGCATCATTTGCCTATTGGTACAGCAACGTCTGCAGATCAGTGTACAGTGATCAGTGCAAAACAGGCCATGACCAGGTTAGGGCAATCTCGCTCTCTAAAAATGGAGGTAAAAAGGGTTGTGTTTGCTCAATGACTTTTGATTCCTACATAACCAATGCTTCAAAACTTCAGGCGCATTAATTTATTGTTTCATGTGCTAAATTTAATTTGCCATTTGAAGAACCAGTCGATGCTGTTTGAACAGCATGACGGATGTTTGTCCTTTTATTATGCAAATTAGACAGATGACAATTTATTTTTTTACTACCATGTGATGCAGATATATATGTTTGTGTGTGCTTCGATCAAGCATATTTTGCCGAATTCATTATGTGATCTGATTTATTGAGCTAAAACGACCCTTTTTACCTCCATTTTAGAGAGCGGGATTGCCCAAACCTGATGACCAAGGAATCTGGAATTGACTTTTTTTTTTGCCTTTAGTAACAATATGATGTGTTCTATTCTACCCGAATTATTTTAGGATTTAGGTATACCCCCCAGTATAAATCCAGGGGATGAAAGTGGAGACCAGAACAAAGCCAAATCTAGTGAAAGATTAAAATCCTTGGATACCTTCAGGGGGTAGGTACGAAATTACTTACACTTGTACTCAAGCATACGTGGTCTGCCAGAATTTCATCACACCTAATAAAGCAATGAAATTTTATCAGATAAATGTTTCAATACGTTCACCATAGTTGATCGTGACAACTAAATAACTTACATCAAAATGTGTTATCAGCTGAATATTTTTTAAATGATGCTACTACCTCTTTAAAGAACTATTATCAGTATAAAATGATTTATCCCACTATTCGTACACTGAGTTTGGACCTGTTTGTGTTTCAGGATTGCTATTACTGTAATGATTTTTGCTGATTACGGCGGAGGTGGTTATTGGTTTTTCAAACATTCCAATTGGAATGGTCTATCCATTGCCGATCTCGTATTCCCATGGTAAGTTCCAGTCATGGAGGAAGGAAAGAGGTGAACTGATCCAAGTCCGTAGACGCCTAGCTCCTTCACACCCTGGGATGATGGTTGCCTGTGGTGTCAGTGCCTGCTGCTCACATCAACGCTAATCGCATGTTCTGCCAAATTTCTGCATTTTTATTTCAGCTCTTCTGTACCATACCTTGGTTGTTGCACTTTTTACTAATGCCTTTGTCAGACACTGTAATGCTATGGTGTTTTGTCATCTGTTTCTTTCGATGTCACTGTGTGAACAAAATCAAATGAGAAGTTTCTGCTCAGTGGATCATCGCGCTGGTTACTACTTTACATTAACTACCTCAGGCTTTGGAGCCATGTTTTTCACACTGTGAAACACAGACAGATGACTAGCTGGATGTTTTGGACCCAATGTGGTTTGCCCCAGACATTCTGTGATTGGTTAATGTCTGTTTGACCAATCAGAAAACTTCATTGTCTGCTGTCACCTCTGTTTGCTAACATCTCATTTGTTCTTTTAACATTTTTGGCATAGACCAATGGGGCATGTGAGGGATAACGCCAATCATCCAATCAGATTCTGTGAATGCTAATTCCTGCTTGTCGATTTGGGCCCATTTAACCAATCAACTGACAGAACTAGTACTGTGTAGTTCTTCTAGTTCTGTTTTGCAAACCCCATGCAATCAAAAAAAAACAACAAAAAAACAGAAAAACAATGAGCTTGTGCGGTGGTTCTCTCTGAGTTGCATGACTTACTTTGCTGCCCTCTGATTAGTTGCTTTTGCATTTTTCGCTTTGACTAATTTGATTGGTTTATGATTAACATACTGCATGACCATTTTGATTGGGTCATAATTAAAATACTGCATGACCAGTTTTGCTGCTATCCTCTACTTGCTCCAGCTTGAGTCTGACTATTATGATACTGGCTAACTATGGAGGTACTGGTACCTTGAGCACTCAATATGGAATGGTCTCACTGTGGCTGACATGGTCTTCCCCTGGTATGTGCATGTATACACTGAGGGACCGTCTACATTTACCACAAACTCTTAGATCTATAGGGAGATAGTCAGAATAACTACTCTTTTGCTACTTGGTCAAAATATTCTTTGTTTTGTTGATGAATTATGTGTAGATGGTCCCTTATGGGTGAACATGGTGAAATGGGGTGTCAAAATTGGTTTTCCTCACCTTTTATATTGTTGTTCGCATAAGAATGTTGGTTCATTTTATTTTGCATACAATTGCATGTGCATGTACTATTGAATATTAATTGTTTTCAGTTATGCTTTTAAACCTAATTCATATTGTAAAATTCGAAATGGCAAAAATTTACTGTTTAAGTAAAAGTGAAGATGAATATTTGTAAATATTGGACATTGATGAATGAAATGTATTTGCTATGAAAAGCTATCAAATTATCTTGTTTATAAGATGGCAATTTCAATCCGGATAAAGATTACCAACACTCTTTACATTTTATGATATACTCAGATAGCATTGTGTCAGCTATACATGATTGATTGTAGAAATATTATGTGAAGCTAGGAGGACCAGAAAAAAAAATTCCAAATTGTTTTCATGGATCTTCATTTGCCCCTATTCAATGAGATTTGTCCAAGTGAATTACCATTCAGGACCATGTACATGTAAATTTAAGCCCGGTGAGGCTCTCAGAGATAGACCTGGGGTGTCGTTGTGCACACCTCTCAGCTCCTCTGACCCTTGGACAGCTTGTTATAAGAGGGGACTAACTGGGGTTCTCGGGTGTGAAAAGGAATAGGAACCCACTCAGGTCCTGGGTGTATAAAGAAATAGGACCCAAATATCGTATTGTGACTGATAGATTATTGAAAGGGACAAAATCCTACTCACTCATTCACCCTGTAAATTAAATAGGACTGTGGCGTAGCAAAATATATTTTGTGTTCACCTGTGGTAATGTATAACTCTTAATTGCTCTGTTTTCTGCGCACCACAGGTTTGTGTACATTATGGGTACCGCCCTGGCCATGTCTTTTCGGTCTCAACTGAGGAAAGCCAACTCCAAACGGCACATGTTATTCCGTATTGTCAAACGATCTATTATCCTCTTTGTCCTGGGTTTGCTGGTGAACACAGGGCCTGGGCGTAAGTTTAATTTTATCTATCACACCATGTTCTCACAATATCCCAGCATTAATAGGATAGATCAAGGGCTGGTTGACCCGGTGTCGGAATAATTTGACTGGGTGATTTATCGTGTCTGCCTGTGGCATTGTAATTCGTTGACGTTGCGCTAAAAAAAAAGGCGGCATTGGGACCGCAGCGTCACATGTAGGCATGCCATCGTCATAAGACTGAAATATTGTGACCTTGATCTGGACCTTTTGGCCTCAATTTTGCAATGCAGCACAATGGCTCCCCTAATGCATCAATTTAGACGCACACAAAATTGAGATTTTCAATTTTTAGGCCTGCAAGTGGCTCAAAGTGAAAATATAGGAGAAAGTATAGGAGGAAATTTGCCAAAATATAGGAAAAATATAGGAAAATATAGGAAATAAAGGAGTGTAAAACAGGTCACTACTACAGTGTATGTATTGTTCCAAACTTGGTAGTTTTCTGGTGTTTAATAATATCATTTCCACTGAATGTGGTCATAGTGGTGGCGATTGAGGATCAACCCATTCTGCTATTTGGTCCAACAAAGAGAGATTTAAATTTTGTCATATTTATCGAGCAAACGATTTGACTCATTTCAGAGCATTGGTGAAAGTTTTTCATCAGAAAAAGTCAAAATATAGGAAATATAGGAGGTTTTGAGTAAAGTATAGGAAAATATAGGAATGACTCAAAAATATAGGAAAATATTAGGAAATATAGGAAGCACTTGCAGGCCTGAATTTTCTTGATTATTGGTTCACAGTACCTTTCAACCTCAATTAACTGAAGTTATAGCTGGAGGTATTTAAATGTATTCATTATACCTCTAATAAGATTTTGGAATTACATATTGGTTGAAACGTATCATGGGTGGAAACAACGTTTTTAACTGATCACCTGTGGTTGATCAGACTCCATCATGACTTGGGTTGTGTTGTTTACGTTCAGCTAATATTGACCTACAAATATTGACTCATTACATGATCAATATTTGACTCGTCACATGATATATAATTACCACCTCCGTCGCCTGCTTGTAAACACAAAATTGGAGGCTGGGCGGCGCTTCGCCAATCTGTTGGCAGAATGATTTGGATAGTATATTGGAGGATAGAGACAGTAAAAACACCAAAAAGGTATGGATATAGTTCCAACAGACTTGATTTTCGGAATAATAAAACACTTATTACTGCTGGTGAGGTCATTGCATGAAAATAATGACCATCGAACCTGACCCCTTTGGTGGACTGACCTGACCTTGGCCTTCGGCCTCAGTCAGGTCAGTTCACCTCTGGGGCCAGGGTCATTATTTTCATGCAATGACCTCACCGTAGGTAATTAATTGTATAATGTAAGTTGACCGGACATCCTTAACTACAAGATGTGCGTTTGTTTCAGATAATCACCTGTCTACATTGAGAATACCTGGCGTTTTACAGACACTCGCCATCACATATTTTGTTGTATCATCAGCACATCTCCTCTGTGCTAAAGGCTTGGGCTCGCAGCAGGTAAACCATTATTGACGGGTCAAACTTTCTCTGCTTTCTTACGTTGTACTTTACACACATTTTCTGTCCATTTTTGCAGGAGATAGTTTAGCCCAACTGCGAATCCCGGGAGTACTGCAAAGGTTTGCTATAACCTACTTGGTTGTAGCTTCAGTGCATTTAGCCTGTGCTAAGGAATCTGATTCCAACCAGGTACCGTGGGAACATTCTGTGTCCCCTTGCTCCCCGCTGTTACGCCACACATCCTGCTCTGTGCCAACAACTGATGGAGAATCAATCCGTGAAAACCCACCACACCTTGTCTTATATTCAAGCAATGATGCCATCCCTAATATCCCCAGTGTCTTAGGGCTGTCCCAGAAAAAGGAACATGGGGTGACCGGAAGACTACATTTTTGACCCCAACCACCCATGCACCATTTATTCTATGTCACTAATTTTAAATGACTGAATACCACCAACCACGCATATACCATAGAACTGAACAAACTTGCCCCCAACCAATGTACTTTTTTCTGGAAACGGCTCTCACATGTATATTTTGGCAATGATGCCATCCCTACTTCCCATTATATTCCAGCAATGTTGCCATCCCTTCTCCCCACTGTCGTATATTTCAGCAATGATACCATCCCAGTGTTGAATCTACACCTCTTCTTTTTACCCCTCAGCCAAATTTGGCCTTGGGGTATTGTCATTTTCATGTATGTCTGTCCGTCCGTCTATCTCCATTTTCTCATTAATGCCATATGTCAAGAATGACTATAACTTACATCACACATGCATATGATCACAGAGCAGAAGCCTATGAGAAGTCAGTAAGATTGACCCATTTATTTCTGGCTTACCATTTGTTTGTTGC
The DNA here is from genome assembly GCA_036873755.1 of Hanleya hanleyi. Taxonomy (NCBI): domain Eukaryota; kingdom Metazoa; phylum Mollusca; class Polyplacophora; order Lepidopleurida; family Hanleyidae; genus Hanleya; species Hanleya hanleyi. The sequence continues at coordinate 123,649 of JAVTVY010043496.1, read as the reverse complement.
CACCATATGTCAAGAATGATGAGGCCGTGGCACGGATCTTACACAAGCAACATAGCAGGTCTTGGGCTATAGCTAAAATTGGCTTTGATGTATTGTCGGTCATGTATGTCTGTCTGTTTTCTAATTACCACCATCTCCCAAAAAATACTACGGTAATTCCCCTGATAATTCGATCACCGGAAGTGCAACAAAAATGGCTTATATCTAGAAATATTCTTCATGGCAACAGCTACAAAGTGTCACATTTTGTCATTATATGACTTTCCTTCAATTGGAATGAAGAATGGGAATGTTATTTTTTCTCTGTGTTTAAATAACAGAGTTGAAATGTGAACTTCCTGTGATTGAATTATTAGGGGAATTACCGTATGCCTAGGAACTCCAAACTTGACTTACCTATCATGCATGTGGTCACAGAATAGAGGCCCATTGGAAAATCATTGGGATTGACCTAATTCCTTTGGGTCACCGGGTCAGATTTTTCATCAATTGCATTTTACAACTATTTCTCAAGAATGATAAGGCCAAGGTTATTTTTTTTCTCTGATAGGTATTTAGAAGTCGATGTATATAACACAATGCTATTCTATGGATAAGAACTTCTTTATTGCTGTGGAGCTGACAGCAATAAAACCCATGGGCTATTAGCTACAATTGGCTTTTGAGTATTATCAACATTGACATACATTTGCTCATCTGGTTTCTTGTCCCACCAGGAGTGACTATGCCTTGAGCAACTTTGATCTCACATGTGTGGATGGTGTTGCAGCTGATTACAAATCATAATCCATTTTTCTCAACAGATTAGTTTTACATAGACTATGCTGAAACCTGTATACATAGCTGACTGTATACTGTTCATATGCATTTCAGACGATGGCATAATCACAGCCGAAATATGAAATATTTTATCACAATGGCTTCCGTTTTCGGAGTTACTTTCACCCTAGAAATCATTATCTCCAAAGATCACGTTTGAATACACCAGAGGCCATCACCATATCAAAATCAGTCTACTTGAAAAGAATCGTTCCTTCAACTAAAACCCAGCCATTGCTTTCTCATTGTACAGTGTCTGCCAATGTCATTTTGATGAAGTTCAATTACTGAGGTTAAATATTGATGTTAAACTACACCTCAAATGCTAATTCCAAAAAATATTCTGCGTTTATTTATCTCTAATACAAAATCCTCAATAACTGAGTTGGTGTATAATATGTTGGCACAAGAAAGTTTCCTCGAATGTACATTTTTTAATTGAACGAGCTGAAGATGGTTTAAAAGTGATTTAATTCCTATGAAGTAGGCTACCATCTGCAAATTGTCCGGTAATGAGTGAGTGAATCCATCCGAATCCTTTCGTCGGCAAAATAAGGAGAACCGTTGACAGTAGAACCTTGATTTTTGGCATGAAGGAGCATTAGGGAACTCTTACCAGCAAGTTCTGAGCTGGTCTACTTTTGATAAAAATTTCTGGTGATTTTTGATGAAAATCACTAGTGATTCTGACTTAGGCTGTGCCCATCTTAATATAGGCAGGATTTAAGCATGGGGCATAAGAGGTTTCAAAGAGTTCAGTTCACGTCAGAGTCCTGATGCCTACCCTACTTTGTAGGTCCTGTGACGTTAGTCACACTACCATGTTACTAGAGATCTTCCATAATAACTATAATCTACAAACTCGTCATTTGTCTTCTGTTTATCACTGTGGGTTAAAGTGGGATGTTCTTTTTTTCTTCCACTAATGTATATATTAGTGGGGGCGGGACATGGGGTTATGCTTGTTTGGGTAGGACAGGAGGGGGATGTGACAACCTGTTGTTTTGCGATTTTCATCGATGTACCATTCCTTGTCCAGTGCTTTAATAGCCCTGTTTGTCATCCTGTTTGTTGATGTATCGAGGGAATTGGATATCAGAATTGACATTATATATTGTCATTATATAGATTGTCTCAAAGCTAAACTCATACCATTTCTGCAACCCTTTCCATATATTACTAACATTAAATGTGATAATTGTATAACCATTCTTCAGTTTCACTCATTTCAGATAATCATTAAACATGCTGATAGAGTTGGTTCTAATCTATGATATATTTATATTGTATAAATGCTGCTATCTTTCTCCCTATCCACGTACAGTATAAATGGTGGAGTGTTATCCGAGATCTGACCGACTATTGGCCAGAGTGGGTACTAGAATTCATCTTCGCTGCCTTATGGATTGGTCTCACCTTGGGAATGAAAGTACCCGGGTGTCCCACGTAAGCAACAACATCTGTCTTGACACCTTGACAAACAACAGATAGTGAAACATAGAGGGCAACACTCCATGCTCGACCAATGAAAATACAGTATTTCTTTCATCCATATTGTACAGAAAGTAGCTTATATTCTGACAAGTTCCCAGAACTCCTGGCGATCAATTTCTGTGTCAACCTGCCCCCCTGAAATCAACAGGCCAGTGTGTTGACACAGTCAGTGTACAAAAGAATGCTAAATGATTAAAAGCAAACCAAGGTTCAGTACATAGAACCATTGTTTTACATGAAGGCAGCAAGTGTTATTGTCCTCCGCCACGAATTGTTCTCCGCCACGAAGTGGTGGGAGGACTTGGAAATGCTAGCCGTCAGTCCGTCCTTCCGTCCGTCCCACATCTTGTGAACGCGATATCTCGAGAACAATTCAACCAATCGACTTCAAACTTGGGAAGGTGCTTCACATCAGTTAGACGGCCATTGGTATTGATTTTCACTGAGGTGCGTAATCCAAGATGGCTGCCATTGACCATATTGGATTCTGTCCGTCTCACATCTTGTGAACGCGATATCTCGAGAACAATCCGACCAATCGATTTCAAACTTGGGAAGTTTCTTTACATCATTTAGACGGCCATTGGTATTGATTTTCATTGAGGTACATAATCCAAGATGGCTGCCATTGACCTATTGGATTCTGTTCGTCCCACATCTTGTGAACGCAATATCTCGAGAACAATTCGACCAATCTACTTCAAACTTGAGAAGGTGCTTCACAGCAGTTAGATGGCCATTGGTATTGATTTTCACTGAGGTATGTAATCCAAAATGGCTGCCATTGACTATATTTGATTCCATCCGTCCCACATCTTGTGAATGCGATATCTCGAGAACAATTCAACCAATTGACTTCAAACTTGGAAAGGTTCTTTGCATCAGTTAGATGGCCATTGGTACTGATTTTCAGTGAGGTATGTAATCCAAGATGGCTGCCATTGACCATATTGGATCCCATCTGTCCCACATCTTGTGAACGCGATATCTTTAGAACAATTCGACCAATCGACTTCAAAATTTTCACTGATGTACGTAATCCAAGATGGCTGCCATTGACCATCTTTGATTCCGTTCGTCCCGCATCTTGTGAACATGATATCTTGAGAACAACTCAACCAATCGACTTCAAACTTAAGAAGGTGCTTCACATCAGTTAGACGGCCATTGGTATTGATTTTCATTGAGGTAGTATGTAATCAAAGATAGCTGCCATTGACCATCTTGGATTTCACTCACCCATGTTGTACCCATCTGTGTTGTGAACGCGATATCTTGATCTATTCCTCCCATCGATTTATAAACCTCACCATCCACAAATTCATATACAACTACAGACTTACATTCCAGTGTTACACTACCCATTACTGCTTCCCAAACCACTTCAACTTGTCTCAACAATTCCAGATAAACGTCTCTTTCCACATACACATATCCACTTTCCAAGTTATATTTAAGGAGATATTGGAAGCGTATATGCTGTATGCTCTCAAACAGGCTACTTGGCGGAGGACCTGCTAGCTACTCAGCTTGTTACCTGTTATAATTATATAATAATTTCATGATGATATTACTGTAATAGTAATATTATAACCTATTATTGCTCAAATAAAGATGACCATATAGCAGTATGACTACCATGACTACTGTTGATTCAAAATTTGCACTATAGTTATTTGTGCAGGTCTCCGCTACACGCCGCTAGAAAGAACAAAGAACAGCTTATCTGTGCACTGATCCATGACTTCAGCTGTGGATCATATAAATTCACTTTAACCCATCTATTAACCCAGGATGAAACTTCAAACTGGTTATAGCTGGTATAATTTTATGTATTATATTTTCCCAGATTTCAAAGAAAGTGTCAGTATGCTTGGAATAATGTAAAATTTGCCAAATATTACATGAAAATATGCCAGCTATCACCAGTTCAAAATATCATCCTGGGTTAAGAGATAGGGCAGAGTGAATTTATATGAACTACAGCTGAAGTCATGGCGCAGCGCACAGACAGGCTCTTCTTTGTTTCAGTAGCGGTGCCTAGCACCCGTGCAAATAATTATAATGCAATTTTTGGATTGAATGTTTGAAGTATTATAATACGCAATTTAACTGCAACATTCAGTGGAATAAATACTTAAACTTCTTGTGTACTGATTGCCATGGTAACACAATGTTGCCATGGTAACACAAAGTTAAACAGGAAAAGTTGTATTTCAATGAGAAATGAGTTTACTGTCTTCATCCATAATTTCCACATTTAAATGTCACAGGGCGACCTCGGGACCATAATGCCGCCACCCAGGAAAGTTTCTGGCTATGTAATAATGGAAATTAGCCCAGTCCTCCCTGACACTGTTGGCCCATTTGTTGTTACTATATATTGGGGACATAATCATGACCATGCTATACTGAAACTTGCTTCATAATGAACCATGCTATAATGAGGCACAAGTGTATTATCATTGTCTTAATTATGTTTGAATAATTCAGAACTGAAGATCAAAACATATTCCATATTTCCTCACATTTCTGAATCAGAACTCGGGGTATCCGTAGGTAGTGGTAACTGAGCGCAGGTTTATGTATTTGTAGGGGTTACCTCGGTGCAGGTGGACTAAGTGATCATGGGAATAATACGAACTGTACCGGGGGAGCGGCTGGTTATATAGACAGGTGGATATTTAGTGATGACCACATCTACCAGACTCCCACATGTAAGGTATGTGATACAGTGGTAACCATAGCAACGGTCAATAAATCATTCTTTCACTTCTAAACATTTAAATTCTTTGAACATTGAATTTTTTTTAGCTACTTCTCGTAATTACCTGATTTCATCATCTCTGGTCTGTTGAGAGATTTTTTTTGCCATGTTTGCTATATCCATGCAATTTGGTTGTCCGTTTTCCATGCATTCGATAATATGTCTGGGGAACGTGGTCTCCTATAGCCTGTCTGTGGTCAAAACTTTGCTGTTGAACTTCATGTGATAATGAGTGTGTATATTGGGTATTCTGATTATATTACAGGAGGTTTACCACACTACTGTACCATATGATCCTGCAGGAATGCTGGGCATTCTCACCTCATTCATTATGTGCTTCCTCGGTCTCCAGGTAAACAACAGAAGAAAATTTTCCCTTCATGATATCTCACTTGTTGATTGAATCCTTGACTTGCACAAAATTCAAGTTAATCATTGAACAAGAGAGTCCACTCTCTTTCTTGTCTCTTTAGCATGGGACATGTTTTTTAGCTATTGATAACTGGTGTAAATATGATAATATTGATCAAATTATCCTAATATTCCAAGAAAGGACCATTATGCTTACATTTATGATAATTTTGGTAACTTCAGGTTGTTGATAGCTCAGATATCATTGATAAGAAATATTTCCTAGGCTACAGAGATAGGAAAGAGTGAATCAATGAGCTGCTGTTAGCCACATCCCAATGCACCTGTTGGTGCTGTGGGCGCAGCTCTGTTGTTGAAGGTTTAACTTGAATTTTGTGCAAGTCTGGGATTGGATAAATTTGAACCCTATTTTCTCTTTATATTCTTCCCCTTGACCCTGATAAGAAGATCAGGAACTCAGACTAAAGTTAATGACTACTTTGTCTGACATTTGGATCTGGAACATTATTCTACGAGTGCATTCGCTTATGAGACATTATAATAGGAGTCCAGTATAACATCATATTTAAAAAAAAACAAAAAAAAACAATTACAGGATGTTGGCTTGTTTTACAGGCAGGAAAGATTTTGTTGACCTTCAAAGACTGGGTACAGAGGGTCAAACGCTTCCTTATATGGGCAGTCATTCTGGTGAGACATGTTTTTCTTATACTTTTACTTCTCTCTCTCCTCCTTCAAGTCCTGATACAGTTCATAGTCACCTACAAGATGATGTATTATTTCTCAAGTCAACACAAAGAAAATTACAACATGAATGAAAACTGTGAGACATTGGATAATGAAGGAGAGCTGTTATGGTACATATGATATTTCCATATTCATTCACTGTATCATGTTAATCTTGCTGATATTAGCTATGTTTTTTTGCAGTTGGTGGTAGCCACTATATTATGTAAGGCTTCCATGAACGATGGCTGGATACCAATCAACAAAAACCTCTGGTAAATCAATTCTCTGATATTACATATTTGCACAGCATAGCTCTGATGTAGGACATTAGATTTCTTGGTAATGCTTGTTGGAATAAATTGTTAAACAGCAACATTGTTATATGTAGATCTTGTTAATTCACAGTAAGTTCATACCATGTGTTCTGTTCACCACAATGAGCCGAATCATGTGTGCTGTTCATCACAATAAGTCCATAACATTTGTGCTGTTCATCACAATGAGTCTATTTGTTGTGTTCATCACAATGAGCCAAACCATCTGTTCTGTTCATCGCGATGAGCCAAACCATCTGTTCTGTTCATCGCAATAAGTCCATACCATCTGTTCTGTTCATCGCAATAAGTCCATACCATCTGTTCTGTTCATCGCAATATGTCCATGCCATCTGTTCTGTTCATCGCAATAAGCCCATGCCATCTGTTCTGTTCATCGCAATAAGCCCATGCCATCTGTTCTGTTCATCACAATAAGTCCATGCCATCTGTTCTGTTCATCACAATATTTCCATGCCATCTGTTCTGTTCATCACAACAAGTCCATACCATCTGTTCTGTTCATCACAATGTCCATACCATCTGTTCTGTTCATCACAATAAGTCCATACCATCTGTTCTGTTCATCACAATATGTCCATGCCATCTGTTCTGTTCATCGCAGTGAGTCCATGCCATATGTTCTGTTCATCGCAATAAGTTCATACCATCTGTTCTGTTCATCACAATGTCCATACCATCTGTTCTGTTCATCACAATAAGTCCATACCATCTGTTCTGTTCATCACAATGTCCATACCATCTGTTCTGTTCATCACAATAAGTCCATACCATCTGTTCTGTTCATCACAATATGTCCATGCCATCTGTTCTGTTCATCGCAGTGAGTCCATGCCATATGTTCTGTTCATCGCAATAAGTTCATACCATCTGTTCTGTTCATCACAATGTCCATACCATCTGTTCTGTTCATCACAATAAGTCCATACCATCTGTTCTGTTCATCACAATATGTCCATGCCATCTGTTCTGTTCATCGCAGTGAGTCCATGCCATATGTTCTGTTCATCACAATAATTCCATACCATCTGTTCTGTTCATCACAATATGTCCATGCCATCTGTTCTGTTCATCGCAATGTGTCCATACCATACATGTATGTTCTGTTCATCGCAATAGGTCCATACCATGTGTTATGTTCATCACAATGAGCCATACCTTTTGTTTTTATCGTGACAGGTCTATATCATTTGTGCTGCTGCTGTCTGGATTTGCCTTTGTTTTATTCACCTTTTGTTACCTGACCATAGACGTGTGGAAGATTTGGACAGGTGCCCCCTTCTATTATCCAGGTATGATTACCATGGTTACTCCCCTTTACTCTCTGTTACCATGGTTACATGTACATGTAGATTCCAAACTTCATTCTTAAGTACAGAGAACCCTTTATTATGACCATGTTTGTTGTCACATAACAGTAATCCCAACTGATCCTCGCTATTCCAGGCATTGAATATCCGGGTAAATCTGCATTTGGATACTGTTGTCTCAAACTTGGATTCCCACTAATCATTTACTTGGAGTGCTGACATCTGGTTTTGAAGAACAAGGACAAAATTAAGTTTTGCTTCTAAAGTTTGTTCTTCGCATAGCTATTTTGTTGTAATGAATGTCATAAAAGTCTTCTCTGTATACATGTGAACCATTTACTTCACACTTCCATCAAGTTAGTACTTACTGTACCAAATTTCTAGGGAACAGGTTTTTCGGCAAAACCTCGGAACCTTCTTTTCTCGAAGCAGTGAAATTCCACACAGTATCTCTATGTAACATGTGCATATTTATTCCGAAATTTCAAGGAAATCTATTCAAAATCAAAGAAAATCTCCAATAACTTGCATGCAAGTTTCAAAGCTCAACGACATTGAATTTGCAATGTTGGGATTGCCACTATTGACATCGTAATTTAACATGCAAAATTGTCAGGGTGAAATTTGTTTTGGTGAATTTGACTCACGGTTTGGTTGGATTTTCATGGAATATCAGGATAAAAATGAACAAATCATGTTTAGATGATGTGCGAAATTTCACTGTCTGAGAAAGATTGGCTCCGATATACACTTGTCCCTCATTATACCACGACCCTTTATAGCGTGCGTTTCAGTTTAACACGGTACTAAATGTGTCCCCCGATTTTTTTGCCTATTTTTGCACTCATGTTGGTGAAAAATTGATTGAAATTGTAGTTTATGGGCCGCTTCCCATTCGGATTTCGCAGCCCATCAACTCAATGTTTTATTTGAATTTCGCGGTACGTTTCTTTGTATTTAGAATAAATTTTCCAGCGCTAAATATATAAATAAATAAATGAATAAATAAATAATAAATAACAAAGAGAGATTAGTAGGAGATATAAATAGAAGTAAATAAGAATCGCTATGTACAAGTTCGTAAGTCTCTTTCTGGTTTTTATACGCCCGCCAAAAGGCGGACGTATTATGTGATGGCGGTTTCCGTCCGTCCGTCCGTCGTGTCCGGTCTATATCTGGAACAGTTTTCTATTTACAGTTCTAATTTTTGGTGAGTGGATACCCTATGGGGAGACGATGTGTCGCGTACCAAAATGAAGGTCAACGTCAGAGGTCAAAGGTCTAAAAAACGCGAAATCACTGAAGTGTTGGTGTCCGGTCTATATCTGTGAATGTTTTCTATCCACAGTTGCAATTTTTTGTGAGTGGATACGCTAGGTGGAGACGATGTGTCGCGTACCGAAATTGAGGTCGCGGCCAGAGGTCAAAGGTCACTGTTGCCTAAAATCAGGAAATCATGAATCATTGACAGTTTTCTATCTATAGTTCTAATTTTTGATGAGTGGATGCCCTAGGGGAAAAAGATATGTTGCATACCAAATGTAGGTCGAGGTCAGAGGTCAAAGGTCAGTGTGACCGAAAAATCAGGAATTCATTACAAATTTCTAATTTTTTATGAGTGCATTCATTAGGGGGAAATGAAGTGTCCCATAGCAAAATATAGGCCAAGGTCGAAAGTCAAAGGTCACTGTATCCCCAAAATCAGGAAATTATTAAAAATAACATTTCTTTGTGTCAGTAGATACATTAGGGGGACATGATGTGTCACATATCAAAATGTAGGTCAAGGCCAAAGGTCAAGGTCACTGTGACCCCAAAATCATGAAATTGTTAAAAATCATGATTTTTTTAGTCCATTGAGAAATTACGGGTAGCCGTTTTGTCATGTACCAAAATTTAGACCCGGGTGAGTAGTCAAGATCACTGTGACCCCAGAATCAAGGTCAAAACTCAGTGCGACCTAAAAATCAGGAAAGCATTAAAAATTACCAATTCTTTGTGAGTGAATTCAATAGGGGGAAATGAAGTGTCGCATACCAAAAATTAGATCAAGGTCAAAGGTCACTGTGACCCCCAAATCAGAAAATTTTAAAAACAACATTTCTTTTGTGTCAGTAGATACATTTGGGGGACACGATGTGTCACATACCAAAATGTAGGTCAAGGTCAAAGGTCAAGGTCACTGACCCCAAAAATCTTGAAATTGTTAAAAATCATGGTTTTTTGTGTCCATTGAGAAATTACGGGGAGACAGTTTATCATGTACCAAAATTTAGGTCAAGGTCAATGTCACTGTGACTCCAGAATCAAGAAATCTTTGAAAATTACTTTTTTTGTGTCTGGATACATTAGGAGGACATGATGTGTCACGTATCAAAATGTAGGTCAAGGCCGAAAGTCAAGGTCACTGTGACCCCCAAAATCATGAAATTCATAAAAATCATGATTTTTTTTGTGTCCATTGATACATTGAGGGAAGACAATGTGTCATGTACCAATATTTAGGTCAAGGTCAAAGGTCAAGGTCACTGTGACCCCAAAATCAGGAAATCATTAAAAGTCACATTTTCCTATGCCTGTCGAAGATGAGGTCATGTAATGCAATGTTGATGTTGGCTGCGTTCTGTCCATTCATCCATTAACATTTGTTGTCCGTGCGATAACTCTAGTTTCAAGGTATGGATTGGTACCAAACTTTGAGTATACCTTACTCGCATGGCAAAGAGGAGCCATACATCAATTTGTCAAAGGTCAAGGTCACAGTCCCCCAAAACTGAATCAAGTTTAGCGGTTGGAATATTCAGAGTTCTCTTCCCTACATATATATGGCATTTGTCTTGTGGAGTTTGAAACAGCTACATTTAGTTAAACTGTTGTGAAATAAAAACCATACATTTACTAATTTAATGGGGAGAGGGGTCCTTTATGAACTTCACACCTGTTTATTAACTCAAGAACAAAGGTTTACTTCATCAGTTTCTTCTTCCTTCATTCAAAATTTTCTCGTTTGAAAGAAATCCATTTGCAGGAAAACTACTATTTTCTTGTGGTTGACTATTGTCGATTTCAGTGTGGGATATGTGAGCTCTCGGCTCTTGCTCCAAGGTCAACTAGTTACATGTACCAAGAGTTAAGCTCATTTTAGTGTATCATTCAATATAAGCTGTGATATATGTTATATTCTCAGAAGCACAAAATTGTAGACCTTTCTCTGGATTGCTAGCTAGCAATTGGAATCAAGGCTATTAAACAAACTTGAAATTTAGACCAATGTAATTCAAGATATACGGGCGTATATTGAAGCCCCTTGGGCTCTTGTTGGTTAAGTTATACTGGTAAATATGAGTTCACTGTAATCGCGTGGATGATTCCTTTGTCTTGGTACCCCTTTGTATGCACAAAGCCGTCCAGAAAAAACTGGGAGGACCATGGGCGTCTTCAGGATTTTTCGAATCGACTTCCCTAACGACGCCCTTGGGAACAGGGTGGGTTCTTCCAGAAATCTGTGCCTGTGACAATTGCTTGGAGTGTGTATTGGGGCACAGGACGGCAGGTCTACGTCCTATATTGCGTGAAAGTCAAAGGATCATATTCTGTGTCAAGGCGTCAGTTCGGTGTCATTTATGGGGTAGCGTGTCGGTGTGGTTTAGGATTTGGTGTTCTGGTTGTTCAGTTCGGTGACATCTATGGGGTAGCGTGTCTGGCGTGGTAGAGGGTCGGGTATTCTGATTCTGGACGTTCTTGTGGACCGACGATGATGATCTTCATCATGTTCATCTCCATTTCTGAAAGTATATGATGAAAAAGTGTGTAGTATTCATTTTTGTGGGTGACATTATTTGTATGCGTGGTTGTTTCTTGGACGTGTGCTAATGATTTATGTCATTGATTGTTGAATTGGTAGCGGCCTTTCGGTTTTAGAGACGAATGCGGTTACCGGCCCACACGGAACATGGTATCTCCGGTGCCCACATTGCCTATTTTATTGCGAAAGAGAGATTTTTGGCCAATATTGTCGCAGGGATGTTGATTGGTCTTGGCCTCCGATTTTTGAGACTAATGTGGCAACCGGCCCACACGGAACATGGTATCTCCGGTGCCCACATTGCCTATATTTTATTCCAAAAGAGAAATAATACATGGGAAGGCTTTTTATTCACAAAAAATGATGAATGAATGTAATGTTTTACCTGTGAATAAAGTTGAATGAATGGCTGAGTGGCTTACGTATAGTTCAAAAAAGATGTTTGTGGTGATTTTAAAAACATTGTATTGTAAAAATAATTTCCCGTAAAGATAGACTGTTTACGCGTGACTGGCACACGTGGTGCTGATCAATTGTATACTGTGAACGCTTGGCCTTGAATAAAAGACTAACTTATTGTCCTGGCTGGAATCCTTGAGGCTTACAACACGTTTAATTATCATCTCTGTGTTAATTACTCCGATTATGAACACAGAAAATGAGTCCAGCTGTTCGCGAAAATAGGAAGTGGCATTTGAACTCCGCGAACTTTGACACAGCAGAGCGAGGCACAGATAAAGCAAGCCGCATTTCGCACCTCAATAATCCCCTATTGTTTTACGTTATTTTGTATCGCGGTACATGTTCTAACACGTCTCTTCAAAAACCTTTATATACAATAAAAATTTAATCAGAAATCAATTATTAATATATTTAGCGCTGGAAAAGATATTCAAAAAACAAAGAAATGTACCACGAAATTCAAATAAAACATTGAGTTGATGGGCCACGAAATCCGAATGGGAAGCGGCCCTTAAACTACAATTTCAATCAATCAGAAATCAATCAGTATCTTCACGATGTCAGTCAACGTAAGAAAACGAAAAGCATTCTCTGTCCAAGAAAAGTTGTCCGCTGTAGACCGCGTTAAGAAGGGGGAGTCCCAGGCAAAAGTTCCCAGAGATCTCAGACCAGCTTAAGATCAAAGGTTCAAAGGTGTGAATCGCTCGGATGTTCCTTGCGGATCACGTGACCTCGAGCGGGAGACTCGGAGAGAAAATTTCCCCAGATTGACGCCATTTTGTTTTTCGTTGAATATACTTCTTGCAATTCCTGGATTATTTTGAGGCTCACAGTTACAGTTCGTGTCTTTTATGCTTGAAACAGGATAATTAACATATTTATATACTTATTTCTGTCAACTTTATGCTGATATTTTCAATATATCGTGAGAAATGTTCTTTCAAAGTTTGTTGATTGTCGGTGCGAATTATCCGCCGGGATAGCTGGAGGGAAAATAGAACGATTGCAATTTGTACAACCAGTTTGTGTACACATGAAACAAGATATCTTGACAAAAAAGATATTTTTTATGTTGTTGGGTTATATTCTTTCGTCTCGTATATTTCTCGACAATGTGTTACTATTATGGATAGGAAATAATTGCATTTCCGGTTTTACGGCTGTCGAAAAATATGTATTTTTTCTAATTATTGGACAAGTATGCAACCGATTGTAGCGCTTTGCAGCATTTCTTATGACCAATGGAAACTACTGTGTAAATCATAAGTAGTTCGAAAACTGCTATGTGAAGTTGAAATGCGACTTTGTTCAGGTGAAATGATGGAAAAAAATCTTTGAAAAATGAACAAAACGGCGATTTGGCAGCGATTCATGGACGCGGCTGAAGTGGAGAACTTTCCGTAACTTTCCAGACTAGTTTCCGAACCGATTTGGTCATTTCCGTAACAGTCGGCTGTTTACGTTAGAGCTTGACACATCTGCATGTGTTGTTTTAGCGAGCATCAGCTAATCAACAAGTGTCTGATTCTTATCACTGCTTATCTAGGCGTAAGGAACATGCCTTCAAAGACACTAAGCCGCTCACCAGTCCCCTTTATTATAGGGTCTCTGTCTCCATATAGGGGGTGCTTTACTAACTCTACTGCATGATGGGTAAAGGTACTGATCCCTCTGTATAGGTACTGATCCCTCTGTATTCTCTCTGGCTTTTTTAGAATGCATGTTTGGTTTGGTAAAATTTGGTGTGCTGGTATGTTTGCAGACACTGTTTAATATCTTTTGCCCCATTTGAATAGCTTGATACAGTGAACCCTGATTATAATAACATTCACTACAGCAGAAACTTCGTTATAAGTTTTCAGAATCAGATGTACCTGAATACACTTACTCTCTGTTCGTAAAAAAAGGAAATTCATTATAACGACAAATTTAACTGGGACAAAAGTGATCATTATAAAGAGGGTTGACTAATCACTATTTTTTCTAACCTAACTAATGGAACTGCTGTGATTAAGTACAGCTGTATGATTTACCCAGTTAACATGTATGGACTTGAGCATCATGTTACATGAGAGCATTTCCACAAAGTAGATACTTTTATGTTTTCATGAGAAACAGCTCTGCCAGGACTTAAATGTGAAGATTAGTGGCTCAAACTTTGTGTGCTATCTCCTTAGATCTGGGAAATTTGTCTAGTTGTGTTTTGGTGACCACTGTTTACCGCTCCATGGTGCTCTAGTCAAAGCATAGGTACATGTAAATGCTTTGCAACACGATTTCATTCGAACGGCTTGTCAAAGACTACCAGCGATGAGCCCCAACTAAATTCAGGAATTTTAAATATTTTCTGTTATTTGGGTTCGGAGATCACTCTAAAACAAACTGTGCCATGTCGGCTAGAGGGTGTGCCCAAATTAGGGAGATCTAAAGCTCTGTGGCTACCAAATTACACATGTATTTGAGGAAATGCTCTGTTCGTGTTTCACACGAGATTTCAAATCAGCAACAACCTGTAAATCAGGTCAATATTTGCTTGCCAGTTGGCATGCCATATTTCGGCACGCGACATTTTGGCATGTGCCATTTCAGCACAAAGTGAAAGGTATGACATTTTGGCATGCGACAATTCGGCACCTTGGTTTTTTCAAGGTCAAATTATACTAAAGTAAAGATTTTCACATTCTTTTTTTAACATATTTTCAACATATAAACAAATCATTTTAAGGATTACCAAGTTGTAGATTCTTTCACTGCGATTATCCGCACCATTTTGACAACTGTTTACATATATGCAGTTGATTTAGTAAGACATTTGGTTTTGTCATATTAAGGCAAAATCACAAAATTTGAGGTACATGTACGTAATGTGTCATTCTATTTCAGATACTTTGTAAATGTTGTATTACTAGTAAAATACCGCATCAATCAACTAACTGAATATGTAAAAAAAACATTGCCGATAAGTCATAGATAATCACCGTCAGAGAAACCACAACTTGATAATCCTTGGAATGGTCTGCTTATACGTTAACCATATTTTGAAAGAAGAATGTGAAAATCTAAATTTTTTAGCATAATTTGGTGCCGAAATGTCGTGTGCCGAAATGTTGTACCCTTCACTTTGTGCCGAAATGTTGTATGCTGAAATGTCTCGTGCCGAAATGTCGTGTGCTGAAATGTCCTGACACCGTCAAGGCTTGAGACATCTGATAAAAGACCAGAACCACAAAATTCATTGTGTGACACCCATGTTTTATCTCATCGAGTGACAGAGGCATAGTGACACCTGTGAGCCAGTATCTAAATAGATTCACCAAGTTATTGATGTTATAGTACTGAAAGCTGTTACCCTGTTCATACCACCTTCATTTAACATCAAACATATTTTCTCTATTTAGGGATGAATTCTATCCTGATCTATCTGGGACACGAGGTATTAGAGTCGCGATTCCCGATACAGTTCCACGTGGACAAGCAGCACCCTCAGATGTTGGCCATGGCTCTGTGGGGTACCGCCTTCTTCGTCTTCACCTCTTATGTGCTCTTCAGGAAGAAACTCTTCTTCACGGTATAGGGATTCGCCATCGGTGGGAATATTAAAAAGACCAAAACTTCATAATTTTTTTTTAGTCACTTCATGCAATTTATGGGATCCTAGAACATTGTCGTGTACATATAATATGTTGTTCACTTGTATAGGCCTATATAAAGAATCTCCAAAATTGTTAAAAATATTATGCACATGGATTATAATTCACCATTTTATATGTGGTGGTATATACAAAAAATGTAACATGTATAAATCGTGATTTGGCATCCATGTATCTTTCATTCGTGTACTGAATGAGCAATCATTTAATTTATTGCATTTTAATATAACAAAAAGTTTCCTGTTGCAGCTGTGTGTTTATTTGATTATGATACAACCTACAGTACAGATCAGACATAACTTAACCTTGAATACGACTTCCTCCCGTGCA
Source organism: Hanleya hanleyi (assembly GCA_036873755.1). Taxonomy (NCBI): domain Eukaryota; kingdom Metazoa; phylum Mollusca; class Polyplacophora; order Lepidopleurida; family Hanleyidae; genus Hanleya; species Hanleya hanleyi. The sequence goes on along the minus strand of JAVTVY010043496.1, from coordinate 107,576 downwards.
AGTTGCGATCAAAATAATGCTGTGCTAATTGCTGACACGTCCAGCAGAGAACAAGAGCGTCTTACATGATTGCGCATAAAGTCACATTGAGGAAAACCCTCTTGTGCGTTATCTAACACAAGTGAGAAACATAAATTCACAGCCTGCCCATATTATATTAGTAGTCACGAAAGTGTATTTCTTCAGCCACGTTCAAAACTCGCACACTTTTGTGATGACGAGAATTTGCTCACGTTACGGTTTATTGCTAGTCGCGTTCAACATGAAGTTATTTCTGTCCTGTACTGTAAACATGAGCCATGTTAATTCTACCTTCACTCTCCACATATATGTCTGTCCGTTGTCTCATATCTGGGTCATTCCATGAAATGGGGGGTACCAAAGTGTGACATGCAAACCAATTTTGAAAAGATGTCAATTCCTGGCTGCACTAACTCAGGGATAATATTGATATACAGAGATTCGGAAAACATAAGAAAACGGATAATATTCCACAATTTGGGAGAAAAATAAAATATTGAAGTTGCGCGTGTAACGAGGACACGAAACTATATGCAAAATTCACCACATAACACGTTAATTTAAGTGTCAAATAGAATAAAAACATGATCAAACTGTTAGAATATTTAATCCTATTCTTAGTTAGCATATTTAGTGGCATCGACTGCCTCTATCCAATCAAGTGATGCGTGTAACATGGACACCAAAAATGGCTTCCTGTCCTTTCGCATACATCATGTGAAATCACCATACTAGGTCGCCATCAAACTCTAGACTTTACCATCAAACTGATCATGGCACATGAACATTTTATATGTAAGACTGGTCTTAGTTTAACTTTCTTTCTTCTGGAATCAACATTTGTTTGTCACACATGTAACGAAGTGGCAAACGTAACTGTTCAGGATGCGAAATAGCACAATACTACTTAACCGCTATTTTTTGCAATTGCCTCATTATATTGCCCCTGCTCTGAAGTGGCTCCACCAGCCATGTCACAAATATTGGGTTCCATTTCTGCACATTGTAATTCATACCAAAAAAAAATAAGTAAAATGCAAGCCGAGGGTGGTGCGTGTAACACATGAAAGTGGACACGAAAGTGAGACATAAAAGTATATTCCAACTACAGCTATTAAGGACACATCGAAATCCTGTCATATTTGGATCGATAATAGACCAGATTAGTCCAGCTCAAGAATAGTTTTGAATGACCACTGAACCTTTTCGTGGTGACAGGTAAGAGGTAAAGTAAGTAACAAAAGAGGACACCAAGCGTTACACGCGCAACCTGAATTTTGAGGGTTTCATGCATCCAGAATCTGCATTTAAGGGTGACTGATATGAAATAAACTAAAATAAATTGAAAGACATGAGCCAGATCGATACTTTAAGTTGTTTTATTGGTAAAATTTATTAACAATTCATGCACACAGTGCAAACAAAAGCATCAATGTTTGCAATGTTTGCAATGTCACATTTTTGGGGTCCGTGGGTGTCCTCATATGCTGACACCAATGGTCCTCCAAAAGTAATGGGCGTACATATAACTAAGATGTTATCTTATGTATATCTACTTGTATCTGGCATTAAATAGGAATAAATGTTTTTCAAATTAGTGTAATATTTTAGAAAATTCACTGGTTTTAAGTTTGAGTGCTTGGAGGTGACCCATCTGCCATCATAACTTAGTCTTGGCACTTGTCAAACCGGAATGAGTTATCCATAAACCTACTAGTATATCAGTCATTGGGGCCCTCGATGGCCGAGTGGTCTGAGGTGCTTCACTGGTGACTGCTAGCCTCATACCGCTGAACCGGCACGGTTTCGAACCCAGCTACATGTAGTCCATGTGTGAAATCTTGTCAGTTACTTGCCGCCGGGCGGTGGTTCTCTCCGGGTACTCCAGCTTCCTCCACCAACCAAACTGACAGTCACCATATGAGTGAAACAACCTTGAGTGTGACATTGCACCCTTATGAAAATTTACCACAAAAATCTATAGTTGAAATCTATAGATTACTATCGATTTTGTGGTACTTTTGCGGATTTACTACAGCTCAAATTCTATAGCTTACTACAAATTAACTATAGCTTACTACAAATGAACTATAGTTTACTACAAATGAACTATAGTTTACTACAAATGAACTATAGCTTACTACAAATGAATTATAGTTTACTACAGATGAACTATAGCTTACTACAAATGAGCTATAGATTACTACAAATGAACTATAGTTTACTACAAATGAACTATAGCTTACTATAAATGGGCTATAGCTTACTACAAATGAATTATAGTTTACTACAGATGAACTATAGCTTACTACAAATGAACTATAGCTTACTACAAATGAGCTATAGCTTACTACAAATGAATTATAGTTTACTACAGATGAACTATAGCTTACTACAAATGAACTATAGCTTACTACAAATGAACTATAGCTATAGATTGGTAGCTTCACTTTGGACTGGGTATTTATATTACATCCTCAATACTGAACAACATTGTAGAATAATCTATTTCAGAGAATGACAACGCCCTGATAACACAACGAAAATAACACAATAATTTCTTATATAATACTATATTTATTCTACTAGCACTGAATCGCTCCATACAACATCATAAAATGCACTCAGTTAATGTCCAAACACTTCGTTAAGGTAAAAATACTACTTCTTTAATTGCTTCGAAGCATTGTTCAGCTTCAGGTGAATACTGGCTTTGTCCACTTCTCTCTTGTCGGGGAATACTCTACGAGTTTCAACTGGAAGGAGAAAAGAAAGAAAAAATTTGAGTTGGCAAATTATTTAGTATACACTTCAAATGGACATACTGCAAGTCTGAACTTGTTGACAACGGCATTTCATTACAGTTAATTGAATTTAATTAAGTTATTATGAAAGAACCCATATTATTATTACTACTGTGTTCTTGTGATGGGTAAGAAATACTTACCAATATTGAAATGAATGTTGTCTTTCTCCAATTAAATCATCGGATGATCCAGTTGATGGATCTGGTGATGAGGGTGATCGCGTATGATGGGGCAAGGGTTCGGATGTTGATGGTGTCAGCAGCTGACATGGTTCTGCTGGGCGAGTCTATGCCTGACGTGATGCCACCTTATTCATTGTCTTCACCGAGGTCTTGATGTCATGAAATACAGATGGCAGTTCTGTGAAATAAAAGATACAAAAAGTGTACTGACAGTTGGATTGATAATATTCAGTCAGAATGTTCATAGTCATAAATTGCAGAATCTTGTTGACAAAGGATCAACAATGTTTTAAAACTTTCAAATCTCATTAAATTATTATTTACTAAGATTAATTGCATTAAATGATTATTTACAAGTGATCGCTTGTTAACCATTAAATTTCAGTGTCATTTAACATGCATTTTACTGGTTAGCAAACTTGCAAAAACTCAAATTTAAAATCTTACCAGTAAGTGTAGATAATGAGACTTTCAAAGAACTGTTTTCTGACTTCAGAGACTGTTCTCCGCTCTCAGCTCTTCAACTTCTTTCTGCAGAGCCCTCAGGTCTGCTCGGCTACTAGAATCCTACAAAGAAGAAGAAAACCAAAATCAATAGGCCCCACACCCACATATTTTGTCCACATTGAGAGAAATTTGGATTAATATTATTAGAAATAGTTATCTGAAAGGGATCAGTAAAATAGATGAGACAATTCATGAGCAATGTTCTCAATAGTCAAAATAATGAATTATTTGGTAATAGCCTAGGGATTTAGCTTAATAGTCCTGATAGTTGAATTTATGCTTACTTCATCTGACATGTCTTGAACAGGTGCCACTGGAAGTTTTCCTTGTCGCTGTTTGTTTAACTTCTAAAGGATGTTGTTTGACTCATTCTTTTAGGCATCACGAACTGTCTTGCTCATCTTCTTTTTAGGCTCTGTGATCTCCTGTGGGAAAAACAATTATTAACGTATCATGTCGTGATTTATTGTGAAAATAAATTCACCAATTTTCAACTCAATTCTGTACTAACACTGACATGGCCAAACAATTGTTTGTAGGAGTGTTTATTTATTCATATGAAGTAATCAACGGGACATTTGAGTAACCAAACAACCTGGAAATTCTAATAAATGACATTTTTCAGATAATGTGTAAAACTGGCTGGATGATAGCATGTACAGTAGACTATACCCCCCCCCCCCCCAACAAGGGTGAAATTACCACAATTGAAAAGTACACAAATGGGGTACAACATGTATTAAAGCTTACTAGGCTAAGCATAATTTGTCACATCATATAGTTCAGCCCTTAACTGGATGAAAAGCATCCCAAGTTCAGGTTGTCAGGAATAGAACACACCACTGGTACATTTGGCCTACCTGGAACTGGGCAAAGCTGTGTTGTAAGCGTATTTGTATTCTTTCACCAGAATCCACAGTGAAGCTGTGAACATAATAAAAACATCATTGATAAACTGTTCATTATGGTGTGGTGAGGAGAGATGCAATTTGACAGGACAGGAAGCTCAGACTGTGAAACTGACAGTATGAAATGAAAGCCAGGACTTGAAAGAATCACAAATTACTGTTATCAATTCATTCATATGTTATGTCAAGTTTTTCAAGTAAACATCGGAAATGGCTTGTCTATTGAATCTGAGGAAGTAGGCTTGTGTCTACGAAAGCTCTTGTTGAAATAAACTAGTTAGTCTCAAAGGTGCTACCTTTTGTTTATTTGTCTATTGAAGGTAGATGTTCACAAATATACCAGTACAGGAAATGACACATTGAGATTGTAAAAACATCCCCTTCAGGTTTCTTACAATGAACTATGCAGGAGTCTCCCAGCATGGTTAATCCCTTACACAACAGGCCACTAAGAGCAACTGATCTATTCTTGTGAGGTTCACAGTTATTTCAATTAACAAAATATACATGTCTGTTCAGCAATTGAAAACATCATAATAAATACAATTCTCCGCTATTAAAATATTTGGGTTTTTTATATTAGTTCAGATGGATTTCATTTAAAGTGGAAATCTGTAATTTCTAATAAGATCAATCATTGCTATGGGTGAAATTTTATGTTAGCTTATTTCTGAAATTGGCAATTATCCCAAGGTCAAGCTCAGAGCCACACCAGCAGAGCCTACTACAATTTTATTCATGATATACTGTTTTAGATATGTGATGTTCAATAATACTGCAAACTGACATTCTCTACGTAAATGCAATTGATATACAAAAGTAATATATTAATCTGTTGTCAATATATTCGACATTTATATATTTTCATTTTCAAATTTGTTTATGTTCGCTTGATCAAGGCTTCCGGCAAAGGCCAAAAGCTCATGCATTAAATTGCATTTATGTGGAGATACCCAGATTTTGTAGTCATTTATTTATATTTCGAGAATGGTACACATAAATTCAACGTCGTCAATGAGCGTTCAAAGTTGGTAAGGTTAGACAGCATTTTATATCTAAGGTTAATTACACTGGGCTTAATATGCCTAACTATCCTACACATAGATTAGAGAAGACGAGAAAATCAACCAACAAGCCACATTTCCTTCATAAACCAGTGAGATAAAACAATCTTTTCAAGGAAGCATAATGTTTTGGTTGTTTACAGTGTAATATACAAACCTGACAAAGTTATTTATATAACTTAATATATTTTAAACTATTCCAAAATATTCCAGACTTAACAAATGGAGCACTATTACAGCTTGCAAATAAAAAACATTAGGCCCTATCAATTGTTCAATTTTCAAATGTGCAAATCTTTTTCACACTTTAGTGTTGGCGTAAATGATCACTTTAGAATGCTATTTTTTGCCTACAAGTTGCAAAAGGTACTTACCATCAATCTCAATCAGTTCCATCAGCCATAGATAATCGAAAATATGACTTTTACTGTCTCCAAATCATTCAGCTGATAACTGCAATAAACATGGAAACATTCGGCCGCCATCTTTGTTTTTCTCTGTGCAGCGCCACCTAGTGTCAGTGTCAAGAAACTGAGTTACCTCCCCTCCATTCAGGGTAGACAGACTTTGTAAATATCATTCAAATTGGGAAACCATTTAAAAAGTGCACACCGACTATATTTGTTCTTTGTTTCCCCCCCCCCCATATTACACAGTTATGACTGCAACAACAAGCATTATTCAAAAAGTTAATTACTTTGATTTACCACCAGCGGACATCCTTAATTCAATTTTAATTAAAACTTTAATTCAAAACAATCAAAATTTAAAAACTTCATACATTTATTCCAATTTTAATAAATTTCCGATTAAGATTATCAGTGAATTCAATTTGAGTTAGAATATTTAAATTTTAGTTTTCAGTGACCTTGCATTTGTTTGGATGTCGAACTATGATGGATGGCAATTAGATTTTTTTGTCAATTTTATTAGCATTTCCTAAATGACATTTCAAAATACTTCAGTCAAATATCAGCATAACGATAGAATATTCATAATATTGAAAATAAAATTAATCCTTCAATTCAATTGTAACTTAGTTTATTGAAAATATCAATCATGAGTTTGTATTAAATTCAAGTTAAAATTTAAGATAAATTTCATATGAAACTACCAAAATTGATATTTGATGCCTCATGAGCAACAGATTGGAGATTGGTGGTACAAAATCTCTCCCTCCAACTACGAGCAGTCAAATATGGAGAACATTACTTGGGTGTTGTGGACTGATATTGAATCCTATTTGATCATATTAAATTGCAAATCCTATAAGATCTGGACCATATAAGGTCCAAAATACTACACTTGTGTTGTGGTTATGATGTTTTGGGATTTATTAGTATAGCACGGTTCTGTAGTACAGTAAAACACCGTAAAAGTGAACACTATACCGGTAGTATAGTATAGCGTAGAAACCACAAAATAATACAATTGTGTAGTGGTATGCTTATTTTTTTTTTTTTTTTTTTTTTTGAGCATAGCTTAACAACTCTGTAATACCGGTACAAAAAAACCTGGCTGTAGTAAATACTACACTGACACTGTAGTAAACTATAGAAACCACAAAATACTACAGATGTGTTGCAGTTTGTAGTATAGCTCAACACCACTGTCTCACAGTAAAACACTGCTGTAGTAAATATTACACGGACGCTGTAGTAAACTGTAGAAACTACAAATTACCACAAAATACTATACTTGAGTTGTGGTATGCTTTGGTTTTTGTAGTATATTAAAGCACTGCTGTAGTAAATACTACAATGACACTGTAGTAAACTGTGGTAACTATAGAGTACCACAAAATACTATACCTCATCTATAGTTTACTACAAAATACCTCACTTTACTACAAGTTTGCTGTAGTATTTTGTGGTAAAGTGTGGTATATTTTCATAAGGGTGAGCCAAATCCCCCCCCCACTCCATGTCCATGAGGTTGATTGGATTTCCTGACTGAGACATCACAATCTATGCTGTAATAATGACTGATCATCAATCAGAAAAGGGAGCCAATTTTGTCCCGGCAAAGGGAGCGAGAGAAGTTGGGGGGCGGGCAGATGACCTCAGGGCTGTAACTTTTCTATGTTGTCACCCTGAAGATGAAACTCAGGCTGCAACTCATCATATCATGATGAATTGTCTCGTCATACCATTCTATATGACATATCTATATGGTGGTAATTTCTGGTGTCGATCGATACATAATTATTTTGTTCTTATTTATTCTTCACTATTTATGTTAAACATGTATCATTGTGGACCAATAATAGAATAGCCAGAAGATTCGTTCTCATATTTGGTAATTCCCCTAATAATTTGATCACCGGAAGTGCAACAAAAATGGCTTATATCTGGAAATATTCTTCATGGCACTGGCTAGAACGTGTGACATTTTGTCATTAAAGGACTTTTCTTCAATTTGAATGAAGAATGAGAAGGTTACTTTTCCTCTGTGTTTGAATAACACAGTTGAAAAGTGAACTTTCTGTGATTGAATTAATGGGGGAATTATGGTACACCCGTCTAGACGGGTCGTATATTGCAATCATAATTTAAGTCTATCGATCTGTTAAGTTTTTTGTTCATGCACCATCCCCAGTACTTTACAGGTTCTGGATTGATACCAAACTTATGTATACCTTTCCCATGGGTCAAAGAAGAACCAAATTTATTTTGAGGTCAAGGTCACTTGAGAAAAAGAGAGAACAATCTCCAGTTCCAGGTAAGGAGTGGTACAAAACTTTGCATATATCTTGCCCCCGGGGAAAGAAGAACGCTAATTTACTTGGAGACCAAATGGTCGAAGGCCAGTAAACCTGCGTAAAATGGTTACAAGTTATGAATTGATTAAAAAACTTAGGCTATACTCTGACCATGGGGTAAAGAATACTTGTATTAATTTAGAAGCCAAGGCCATTTTGGATACCAAATATATACATGTAGCTACGCTTATTGTATCAGCATGGAGTTTCAGCTGAGGGCCCTCGTCTATTTGACGCATTGTAGCAGTGTTTATTTCTAACCTTATTGGATTTGTTTAATCTGAGACAGCAGAGGTGAAAACCATCCGGCATCTGTTTTAAGAACAATGTTCATATCTGTACTGCCTGTTTTCTTTGATCGTTGTTTTGAAAAGGCAGACATAGAGTGGTTTCTGTCTGGGCTGCTTTGGTCTGCATCAGATCATGGATGGGTAGAATTGAACACTACTACAATGTTAAATAGACAAGGGACCTCAGCTGAAAGTCCACGCTGATGAAATCAGCGTAGTATTCACTTGTTTTTCATGGTTAGCAAATGCCTGTGTTCATGCTAATATCATGTGTGATCCCTCTCCTATCACAGCTGTTCATATGTATGGTCATATATTGAAACTTGTCATCTCATTATTTACTTGTCAAGTACTGTTGCTGGATGGGATTCCAGTGGGGAGAATTCCCTCATCATGATTCGAGAAGTTTGAACGAGTTCGATAATATAGTTACTCAAATCATTTTATTCATCGATAGGTTAGAAATGGATATATGCAAGTTCTGCCAGACTGGAAAAGGCACGAAGTACAGTTGAAAAATATATTAATAAGTATAACTCCAGAGGAAATATTTTATAGCTATGTGGAATGATTTATCTCTGAAATCGTCCACAAATTCACCTTAAAAATCTGCACCAAAACTAAGGCTGCTGCTTGTAAAGTTTCCTTTGTGATACTGGCACTGTGTTTTTTTCGGATCCTTTTGCATTCTCATACTAGTTTGGTTTTTTTTCCTACCGATGGCCTCGAGCATTATTTTGGAGAAATATTGCAGCATTTTGTCACTATATGTTGATGGAACCAGTGTGCTAAAGTTGTCTCGGATAACTCATTAGGTGCTAGATTATTGGGTAAGGGTTAATATAGGAATTTATTAATATTATTGGTATTATACAGAAATATTAAGAATTCATACTTGGTACAGGATTTGTATGCAACAGTCTTATGCCAGGCATTCACCGATGTCACAATGAGACAAATTCATAGCATAATTGGGACAGTTATATGTTTTTGCATTTTTCTATTAAATCAACTTTATACTCAATGAAGAGATGCAGAAAATTTTGATGTCGGGATTGTGTATTAGTATTATTTTAATGCCGAGAAGATTTTTTTTTTTTTCAGTGTAGAACCAGCTTTATGTAATATTTCATTTTTGACAATTTAAATGCATGGGGCCAAATCCCAATGAAAATGTCCTTTGAGATTCTACTCAATCTGTTACACCTGCTCTATAAATCTGCAAAGATTGCCGTATTTGTCCTGTATTTTTGCACCCTATCAGACCTGATGTCTTCATTGAACTTTATTGTTAACTTGTTAATGCTACTCCGATGACATGTTGATAATATTTAGAGTGAGATTTGTGAGTGTAACATTTACTAGTCACATAATTATACATGCCCCTATAGGTAATGTTTATGCTCTACAAATAAATCAAGTGAAATTCCAGATGGTTTTCCAGGATTTTTTTATTCATGTGATACAATGACAGAATACTACATTCCTGGTTTATTCATTCTGAGAGTGAGCTGAACGAGCCTTCGCCCTGCACAAAATAATATGCCTGTTGGGCTTGTCTGAACTCTGATAATTCACACAGGCTCCAGTTATGATGAACTCGCTACTCATTCACTCGAGCTTCAGTTTTAGTGAACTCTCTAATAATTCATACAGGCTCCAGTTATAATGAACTCTCTAATAATTCATACAGGCTCCAGTTATAATGAACTCTCTACTCATTCATACAGGCTTCAGTTTTATTAAGAAAAAAAACAAAAAGGGGAGACGTGTGGATCATTGTGCTCTTGCAGCTTGGACACAGGTGCCCCATTACCCTCAGAACAGATCATCCGACAACCGCTACAACTTCCCGAAGGAAGGAAATTAGGACCCCGGTGAATGAATAGCATCTGATATACCTTGATGGGAAAAATGTGTCATATTTTGTGTCAAGATTAGTACAGGTGTTAGCAATAAATCAATAAATTTATGCCTATCCTAAAGACCGAGACTGTGTGAACAACCGAAATTACATGTCAAATGCATGTAAAGATACATAAGGGCGGGAGGTATAAGACATCATGTTTTTAATAACATGTTATATAAGTTACCTGTAAATAATTGGGATTAAAATTACAAATTTCGCAGTCTTGTTCTATTCTTGGTGTTATGCGATCGCTTGACAGTACATGAAAAGATAGCATCCAAAGTTTCGAAAAATGCTAGTGGATCTGTATATTATAACCCTATCGATTTGTAATATTTGTATGAGGAATCTTCAGGAGTCTGGCCTCAAGCTATCTATCAGTGTTTCTATATGTATTTGCAAATACAACCAGACCCGACACTGATTTCATGTGACACTGTCCCTACCGCTAGTTTGAAAAATAAGTTAATGAACTCTCTACTCATTCACTCGGGCTTCAGTTTTAGTGAATGCTCTAATGATTCATACAGGCTCCAGTTATGATGCTCTCTAATAATTCATACAGGCTTCAGTTATGATGCTCTCTAATAATTCATACAGGCTCCAGTTATGATGCTCTCTAATAATTCATACAGGCTTCAGTTATGATGAAATCTCTAATAATTCATACAGGCTTCAGTTATGATGTTCTCTAATAATTCATACAGGCTCCAGTTATGATGCTCTCTAATAATTCATACAGGCTTCAGTTATGATGAAATCTCTAATAATTCATACAGGCTCCAGTTATGATGCTCTCTAATAATTCATACAGGCTTCAGTTATGATGAAATCTCTAATAATTCATACAGGCTCCAGTTATGATGCTCTCTAATAATTCATACAGGCTCCAGTTATGATGCTCTCTAATAATTCATACAGGCTCCAGTTATGATGCTCTCTAATAATTCATACAGGCTTCAGTTATGATGCTCTCTAATAATTCATACAGGCTTCAGTTATGATGCTCTCTAATAATTCATACAGGCTCCAGTTATGATGCTCTCTAATAATTCATACAGGCTTCAGTTATGATGCTCTCTAATAATTCATACAGGCTCCAGTTATGATGCTCTCTAATAATTCATACAGGCTTCAGTTATGGTGCTCTCTAATAATTCATACAGCCTTCAGTTATGATGAAATCTCTAATAATTCATACAGGCTCCAGTTATGATGCTCTCTAATAATTCATACAGGCTCCAGTTATGATGCTCTCTAATAATTCATACAGGCTTCAGTTATGATGAAATCTCTAATAATTCATACAGGCTCCAGTTCTGATGAAATCTCTAATAATTCATACAGGCTCCAGTTATGATGCTCTCTAATAATTCATACAGGCTTCAGTTATGATGAAATCTCTAATAATTCATACAGGCTCCAGTTATGGTGCTCTCTAATAATTCACACAGGCTCCAGTTATGATGCTCTCTAATAATTCATACAGGCTCCAGTTATGATGAAATCTCTAATAATTCATACAGGCTCCAGTTATGATGAAATCTCTAATAATTCATACAGGCTTTAGTTATGATGCCCTCTAATAATTCATACAGGCTCCAGTTATGATGAAATCTCTAATAATTCATACAGGCTCCAGTTATGATGCTCTCTAATAATTCATACAGGCTCCAGTTATGATGAAATCTCTAATAATTCATACAGGCTCCAGTTATGATGCTCTCTAATAATTCATACAGGCTTCAGTTATGATGAAATCTCTAATAATTCATACAGGCTCCAGTTATTGTGCTCTCTAATAATTCATACAGGCTCCAGTTATGATGCTCTCTAATAATTCATACAGGCTCCAGTTATGATGAAATCTCTAATAATTCATACAGGCCCCAGTTATGATGAAATCTCTAATAATTCATACAGGCTCCAGTTATGATGCTCTCTAATAATTCATACAGGCTTCAGGTATGATGAAATCTCTAATAATTCATACAGGCTCCAGTTATGATGAAATCTCTAATAATTCATGCAGGCTCCAGTTATGATGCTCTCTAATAATTCATACAGGCTTCAGTTATGATGCTCTCTAATAATTCATACAGGCTCCAGTTATGGTGCTCTCTAATAATTCATACAGGCTCCAGTTATGATGAAATCTCTAATAATTCATACAGGCTCCAGTTATGATGAAATCTCTAATAATTCATACAGGCTCCAGTTATGATGAAATCTCTAATAATTCATACAGGCTCCAGTTATGATGCCTCTAATAACCATACAGGCTTCAGTTATGATGCTCTCTAATAATTCATACAGGCTCCAGTTATGATGAACTCCCTTAATAATTCATACAGGCTTCAGTTATGATGCTCTCTGTCAATTCATACAGGCTCCAGTTATGATGCTCTCTAATAATTCATACAGGCTCCAGTTATGATGCTCTCTAATAATTCATACAGGCTCCAGTTATGGTGCTCTCTAATAATTCATACAGGCTTCAGTTATGATCTCTAATAATTCATACAGGCTCCAGTTATGGTGCTCTCTAATAATTCATACAGGCTCCAGTTATGATGCTCTCTAATAATTCATACAGGCTTCAGTTATGATGCTCTCTAATAATTCATACAGGCTCCAGTTATGGTGCTCTCTAATAATTCATACAGGCTTCAGTTATGATGCTCTCTAATAATTCATACAGGCTCCAGTTATGATGCTCTCTAATAATTCATACAGGCTTCAGTTATGATGCTCTCTAATAATTCATACAGGCTCCAGTTATGATGCTCTCTAATAATTCATACAGGCTTCAGTTATGATGAAATCTCTAATAATTCATACAGGCTCCAGTTATGATGTTTCTAATAATTCATAACAGGCTCCAGTTAAGATGCTCTCTAATAATTCATACAGGCTTCAGTTATGATGCTCTCTAATAATTCATACAGGCTCCAGTTATGATGCTCTCTAATAATTCATACAGGCTTCAGTTATGGTGCTCTCTAATAATTCATACAGCCTTCAGTTATGATGAAATCTCTAATAATTCATACAGGCTCCAGTTATGATGCTCTCTAATAATTCATACAGGCTCCAGTTATGATGCTCTCTAATAATTCATACAGGCTTCAGTTATGATGAAATCTCTAATAATTCATACAGGCTCCAGTTATGGTGCTCTCTAATAATTCATACAGGCTCCAGTTATGATGCTCTCTAATAATTCATACAGGCTCCAGTTATGATGAAATCTCTAATAATTCATACAGGCTCCAGTTATGATGAAATCTCTAATAATTCATACAGGCTCCAGTTATGATGAAATCTCTAATAATTCATACAGGCTTCAGTTATGATGCCCTCTAATAATTCATACAGGCTCCAGTTATGATGAAATCTCTAATAATTCATACAGGCTCCAGTTATGATGCTCTCTAATAATTCATACAGGCTCCAGTTATGATGAAATCTCTAATAATTCATACAGGCTCCAGTTATGATGCTCTCTAATAAATCATACAGGCTTCAGTTATGATGAAATCTCTAATAATTCATACAGGCTCCAGTTATTGTGCTCTCTAATAATTCATACAGGCTCCAGTTATGATGCTCTCTAATAATTCATACAGGCTCCAGTTATGATGAAATCTCTAATAATTCATACAGGCTCCAGTTATGATGAAATCTCTAATAATTCATACAGGCTCCAGTTATGATGCTCTCTAATAATTCATACAGGCTTCAGGTATGATGAAATCTCTAATAATTTATACAGGCTCCAGTTATGATGAAATCTCTAATAATTCATACAGGCTCCAGTTATGATGAAATCTCTAATAATTCATACAGGCTCCAGTTATGATGCTCTCTAATAATTCATACAGGCTTCAGTTATGATGAAATCTCTAATAATTCATACAGGCTCCAGTTATGGTGCTCTCTAATAATTCATACAGGCTCCAGTTATGATGCTCTCTAATAATTCAGACAGGCTCCAGTTATGATGCTCTCTAATAATTCATACAGGCTTCAGTTATGATGAAATCTCTAATAATTCATACAGGCTCCAGCTATGATGCTCTCTAATAATTCATACAGGCTTCAGTTATGATGAAATCTCTAATAATTCATACAGGCTCCAGTTATGGTGCTCTCTAATAATTCATACAGGCTCCAGTTATGATGCTGTCTAATAATTCATACAGGCTCCAGTTATGATGAAATCTCTAATAATTCATACAGGCTCCAGTTATGATGAAATCTCTAATAATTCATACAGGCTCCAGTTATGATGAAATCTCTAATAATTCATACAGGCTCCAGTTATGATGCTCTCTAATAATTCATACAGGCTTCAGTTATGATGAAATCTCTAATAATTCATACAGGCTCCAGTTATGATGAAATCTCTAATAATTCATACAGGCTCCAGTTATGATGCTCTCTAATAATTCATACAGGCTTCAGTTATGATGAAATCTCTAATAATTCATACAGGCTCCAGTTATGGTGCTCTCTAATAATTCATACAGGCTCCAGTTATGATGCTCTCTAATAATTCAGACAGGCTCCAGTTATGATGAAATCTCTAATAATTCATACAGGCTTCAGTTATGATGAAATCTCTAATAATTCATACAGGCTCCAGTTATGATGAAATCTCTAATAATTCATACAGGCTCCAGTTATGATGCTCTCTAATAATTCATACAGGCTTCAGTTATGATGAAATCTCTAATAATTCATACAGGCTCCAGTTATGATGCTCTCTAATAATTCATACAGGCTTCAGTTATGATGCTCTCTAATAATTCATACAGGCTCCAGTTATGGTGCTCTCTAATAATTCATACAGGCTCCAGTTATGGTGCTCTCTAATAATTCATACAGGCTTCAGTTATGATGAAATCTCTAATAATTCATACAGGCTTCAGTTATGATGAAATCTCTAATAATTCATACAGGCTCCAGTTATGATGCTCTCTAATAATTCATACAGGCTTCAGTTATGATGAAATCTCTAATAATTCATACAGGCTCCAGTTATGGTGCTCTCTAATAATTCATACAGGCTCCAGTTATGATGCTCTCTAATAATTCATACAGGCTCCAGTTATGGTGCTCTCTAATAATTCATACAGGCTTCAGTTATGATGAAATCTCTAATAATTCATACAGGCTCCAGTTATGGTGCTCTCTAATAATTCATACAGGCTTCAGTTATGATGCTCTCTAATAATTCATACAGGCTCCAGTTATGATGCTCTCTAATAATTCATACAGGCATACAGGCTCCAGTTATGATGCTCTCTAATAATTCATACAGGCTTCAGTTATGATGAAATCTCTAATAATCATACAGGCTCCAGTTATGATGCTCTCTAATAATTCATATACAGGCTTCAGTTATGATGAAATTTAATAATTCATACAGGCTTCAGTTATGATGCTCTCTAATAATTCATACAGGCTCCAGTTATGATGCTCTCTAATAATTCATACAGGCTCCAGTTATGGTGCTCTCTAATAATTCATACAGGCTTCAGTTATGATCTCTAATAATTCATACAGGCTCCAGTTATGGTGCTCTCTAATAATTCATACAGGCTCCAGTTATGATGCTCTCTAATAATTCATACATGCTTCAGTTATGATGCTCTCTAATAATTCATACAGGCTCCAGTTATGGTGCTCTCTAATAATTCATACAGGCTTCAGTTATGATGCTCTCTAATAATTCATACAGGCTCCAGTTATGATGCTCTCTAATAATTCATACAGGCTCCAGTTATGATGCTCTCTAATAATTCATACAGGCTCCAGTTATGATGCTCTCTAATAATTCATACAGGCTCCAGTTATGATGCTCTCTAATAATTCATACAGGCTTCAGTTATGATGCTCTCTAATAATTCATACAGGCTTCAGTTATGATGCTCTCTAATAATTCATACAGGCTCCAGTTATGATGCTCTCTAATAATTCATACAGGCTTCAGTTATGATGAAATCTCTAATAATTCATACAGGCTCCAGTTATGATGCTCTCTAATAATTCATACAGGCTCCAGTTATGATGCTCTCTAATAATTCATACAGGCTCCAGTTATGATGCTCTCTAATAATTCATACAGGCTTCAGTTATGATGCTCTCTAATAATTCATACAGGCTTCAGTTATGATGCTCTCTAATAATTCATACAGGCTCCAGTTATGATGCTCTCTAATAATTCATACAGGCTCCAGTTATGATGCTCTAATAATTCATACAGGCTCCAGTTATGATGCTCTCTAATAATTCATACAGGCTCCAGTTGATGCTCTCTAATAATTCATACAGGCTTCAGTTATGATGCTCTCTAATAATTCATACAGGCTTCAGTTATGATGCTCTCTAATAATTCATACAGGCTCCAGTTATGATGCTCTCTAATAATTCATACAGGCTTCAGTTATGATGCTCTCTAATAATTCATACAGGCTCCAGTTATGATGCTCTCTAATAATTCATACAGGCTCCAGTTATGATGCTCTCTAATAATTCATACAGGCTCCAGTTATGATGCATACAGGCTCCAGTTATGATGAAATCTCTAATAATTCATACAGGCTTCAGTTATGATGCTCTCTAATAATTCATACAGGCTCCAGTTATGATGCTCTCTAATAATTCATACAGGCTCCAGTTATGATGCTCTCTAATAATTCATACAGGCTTCAGTTATGATGCTCTCTAATAATTCATACAGGCTTCAGTTATGATGCTCTCTAATAATTCATACAGGCTCCAGTTATGATGCTCTCTAATAATTCATACAGGCTTCAGTTATGATGCTCTCTAATAATTCATACAGGCTCCAGTTATGATGCTCTCTAATAATTCATACAGGCTTCAGTTATGATGCTCTCTAATAATTCATACAGGCTCCAGTTATGATGCTCTCTAATAATTCATACAGGCTCCAGTTATGATGCTCTCTAATAATTCATACAGGCTCCAGTTATGATGCTCTCTAATAATTCATACAGGCTTCAGTTATGATGAAATCTCTAATAATTCATACTACTAATATCCGTATGAGCTAGATGGCATGTTGGATGACGCCAGTTTAACTGTGCCTCGGCCCTCAACGCCTCACTACTAATATTCATTGGAGCCTAGTGACATGTTGTTTAACTATATATTTGACATATATAATTGTTATTCGTTATCAATAAAGCTGGCAATAATATGGAGAATCATGATTGTCTTGTTCTTTCTGTTCTGTATGTACCGGTACCTCATACAGATTGGCTGACAGGGCTCGAAATGGCGCCCTGCTATTGGCGAAAAGCAGGCGAAAATTTGCCTGTCGCAGGCCAAGTGAAAATTGACCTGCTAAAATAAAAAAATCGTGAAAAAATAGCAGGCGATAAGTTTTTAGGCGAATGAAATGCCTAAAGATCGATTCTCCGTTCGATATTGAAAATATTCGTACTGCCAAACCATTACAGCAATCTTTGTACGTCAAAATGTTTTCGTACGGCTCGAAGTACTGAACTGGCGCCGATCCTATTGTTGTGGCAAGTAAGTCGGTCCGAAGTTGTCTCCCTGAGTTGTTGTGTGCGCGCATGCCTGCCGTTATTACTTCCGCATCCGTTAACAACATCCGACAAGCGAGAAGCCAGCGTGGTATTCGATGCTAAACGCCTAAAACATGGCACAAAATACTGTCAAACTGTCCACGGTTAAATCGTGGGGATTCAGCTGGTTGAACGCGAAACAAACGACCATAAAAGGCGGACACACGCTTGTTACGGAGGTCAATTGTGAGTTGTGCGCCAAGTATGAGAAGCAGATACGTAGCACTCGGAACTACCAGAACGCATGGATAATCGGTACAACAAACGTGAAAAAGCACTCAATAATCACTCATTCGAAGGGTGATCCGCATAAGAAGGCAGAATCATTAGAAAGAGATGAAGAATTCAGACAACGTGGGGAATCACCAGCTTCTCATACTGTTACCGGCCAGAGTTTAAATAAACTCAAATCCCAAGATTCCGGAAAAATTACTAAACTGTTTGACATTGCATTCCTCATAGCAAAGAGGAAATTGCATTCACAAATTTAATCGAGTGCCCCTTGATCGAAGTAACTTGGAAATTTCGAAAAACTGCAGGTCAAATTTACTAATAGCAGGTCATCTAAGGTTTGGCCTGCGATTTTTACGTATCCGAAGAAAAATAGCAGGCCATTGCATTTTCTCTAATTCGAGCCCTGGCTGATGGTTTTGGTTGATTTTGGTGGTATATCAAGCTAGGTCTGTCAGCATGTGGACCATTGCTCGGCTGAAGCCAGAATGACAAACTTGAGATCTGAGCTTTGATATGTAACCTTGCATCAGGGGTCACATGACCCGTTTCAGCCAGTCAGCGATCTCCGAAGTGGCGACGGAGCAGTGAAATATTACTCAGATAAGATGGTAATTCCTGATGTTATACATTTATATAATATTGTGCATTTTATATTAATATTATATTGGCAGTTATATTAACAATAGAAACAGTTAATTATATCTAAGGTCGTGTAAATGACAGAAGGCACAAAATCATTATGAGCCAACTGCTGAATCCTGCATAGGATTTAGGTGACGAGCCTTCCCTGACCACCCACTTTGGTCACTTTGGTCGTCTGAAACGTTATGTACGGCTGAAGATACCCTAACAGAATTCTGGTTGTGGGCAATCTTCTTCATATATGGTTGGTTGGCTTGAATGGGGCATCTGACTTTGTTCCTGGATCAACACCTTCCACACATCGTTAGCTAGCACTGATGACGTAGACGAAGACTTCAAGGATGGCGGCTGTGATGACTTCATTGACGAAGGCATGGACGTGCATGGACTTCTTTAGGACTGATGACTGTATGACTTCTCGTCAGTACTCCGGCATCTTTTTCCACCACACTATTAGTGTTGTGTTTAATGGATTTCAAGGACGTTGACATGGGCGTGGACTTTAGGGATGCGGGCTTAATGGCTTTACTGATTTCACAGACGACGTATTTGTTGTTCTCTTCAAGGAAGGTTTGAATTGTGACTTTAGTGAGATACAGACTTTTGGACACATCGCGGACAACAAAGAGCTTACATCTCAACTGGTAGCAATGCTAGGCCAGATGGTAACTCTCCCTTTTTCAGGTCAGAGTCGACGTCAACGTGGATGACAACTGCTGCTGCATCTCCGGCAATGGTGCTTGTCCTGCTCTCAGCACTTCCTAGAGGATACATGGTATTAACCTACCACGTGATGGTCTTAATAAACATGGCATCTATCGATAGCACTGAGGCCACGCTTGCTCGCTGTCGTGGAGGCGTCGCTGTCTTTGTCTCTGGGTTTCACTTGGGTCTCTCCTGATCGAACTAAGGCTAGAGAAGCCATCCCCCTTGGGTCGTACAGATATTTGTGTGGACATTTCACACGGAACCACACATATCCGCTGGCATCAGACATTAACCACGCTGTAGCCTCGTCTGGGTTCAAGGATAAGCTCTTAATTTTGAGCTTGTCATCAAGACGAGGAGTCTTGGGATTGTACTCCATTTGCGTTTTCATGCTCAGTGCTACAGGTTCGCCGTTGTTATGGATGACCTTCAAGCCCTCCGGCCACTTTCGTATATTTTTCTCAGCGGAATTCCCCTTCCCGGACCATCTTCGAAATCTCACGACCCTGTATGGATGAGCTTGCTCCCCATCGTCGGTGTGCCGCCAGTTCGGAGTAGTAATCCGGCTTAAGGGCGAACCAAAACCCATTATCCTCTGACCAGAAATGCTTGTCCGGATCATCTACGCCAAGGTGCTCATTTTCAAAGTCAAATCTCCGGATTGATTTCTCAAAGTCGTAGTTCGTACAGTAGAATCAGTGCTTCTAGTCTGATCCTCTGCCCTTCTGGTCCTCTGCCAAAGAAATGCCGTATATAAGTATCAGATCTATATGCTGTTCTCGGGCCAGATGGATCTCTGTCAACAATATAATGCAAATTATGACAAACCGCAAGATATCTTCAGCATGAAAGAAATTAAACTGTGTACCTTAATGATTGCCATTTAGATTTTGACGACTTTTCTGCCAATATTGTGGGGTTCGACCTCGGTGGTGCATAAGACGGTCAATGTGACAGACTTTTGGCTCATTTTTGGCCACTCTTAAGATAATTCCCGTCGTCAGTGTTTTCCCCTGTAAGCCCTAGATTAACCACTGGGCATTAAGAAGTGCCCACACCATTAAGAAGTGTGGTCATCAGTATGTTGGCAAGACTACCCAAAGACTCCATCTTCGGGTGAATGGTCACAGAAGATCCGTTAGGAAAAAACAATTGATTATAGGTACGGTAAGCAGTTTTCTGGGCCCAACCATGGCTGGGATAACTTTAGTATTCAGATCATAGAAATCGTCTATCCATCTACCAAGGATTCCCCCTTTGGATTTGAGAGTAAAATCCGAGAGCGGGAACTATTCCGGATGCTAGAAAGTGGGTCAGTGTTTCCGTATGGCTTGAATGATAATGTCAGTGGGTTCGGCAATGCTACAAACCGCCGTTCAAATATATCCAATATTACCCAGCTATTTAAACCCCATCAACGGAGACATCGCAGCCATGGTTTGAGAAAGTTTAATAGTGCGATGATTCACGATCATATCACTTTAAATTACTTAGTGGGTTTAACTAACACACCCAATAGTATACATAGCTTACATGCAGTTCTGTATGCGTTACCTCTGAGAGCTTTAAATCATATAGCCAGAGATGTACAACAATCTGCGTCTTCAGGAAATATAATATCACTCCAAATCACTAAAGTATGTCAAGATATAGCGTATTTTCGGTTGTGTCGTCCAGTGAACATAATCGAAACATCCCAAGATCGGCTTTTCTTGAAACTCAACTACTTAGATAAACGACTGGACATTATTAATTTACCTCGAATCCTGAATGAATCAGAGGTACACAACGCTGTACCAAATTATTTTCACAGAAGGAAGTTCATAGAACCTCCTTGCATTTCATATAAGTATACTAAATCTATAGCCACCAAAATATTCAATTACTCTAATGCTGTCAAGGGGTTTGATTGGAACTTCTACACGTCGGGAGGCTAAAGCTGTGATTGTGAATCATCGAACTTTATCTATACACCAGGCAAACACTAAATATATCTGAAGGCCGACCAGAAGATAGAGTACTCGTTGATTGGCTGGACCTCACCAAGAGCAAGGCCGTTGAAACATCAAATACGTATACTTGCTCCCAAACTGCATTTACTCTGGAAGATTTATTTAACAACCACAAAACGTTTCTCAGGGAAAGAGGTGTTTGTCTTTCAACCACTCATAACAACATACCAAAAGTATACTGGACTCCCAAAATGCATAAATCACCATACAAAGCTAGATTCATAGATGGTTCTAGAAGCTGTACCACCAAGTTTCTTTCAGTCCTGTTGACGATGGCCCTTCAGGAAAGGCATTGCGTCACTGTTTCTAAAAACTCTGGCGTTGAATGTATGTGGATATTTAAACACTCAAAATGTCTTACGGAAGAACTTGATGCTGAAGGTCACATACCCTGCAGACATGTATCCACATGGGATTTCTCGACTCTATACTACAATCCTTCATCAGAACCTTATTGACCGTCTAAGTTCATCAATAGTATGTGTTCAAGACAACTGATCGTATATATATTAATGTCGGAAGCTTTAAAGCATTCTTTAGCTCTACAACATACAAGAGACATCATTCATGGAATGTTTCTTTGTTTATAGAGTTGCTTGAATTTCTCATTAAAAATATCTATGTGAAATTTGGCAACACAATATATCAGCAGCATATAGGTATTCCAATGGGTACTAATTATGCACCCCTTTCTGGACAGTAATATTCCAGTGGGACCTGTATATGGCGTATACAAATCTCGCCTACTAGCATTTGCTAGATCCTGTGTTAAATGTGACGATTTTAAAAGTTTCTCAAATTTGGCGATACATATCGCATGCTGATATCAAAATACGAGCGTAGCGTGCAAGATCTATGGCGTTACGTTTCGTAACTTAATTCTACTCCACTTGGGGCTAGGGACCGTATGAACCCATGTACTTCAAGATCTTTATGGTGCTCATATGAACAGTCACAATCAAAGCGTGACTGAGATACATCATTCTCTAGATGACGACTTTACAACGAATATTGTAGATTAAGAATACTGATAGCGATACGGATTTGATATTTTTGGAACATCATGATGTCTTGCCGGCATCGTTGAAAACTGTTGACCGTTTCTCTCTTGCAGGAAACAAGCTTATGTTTATGTATACTATGATTGTCTTTTTGAATTTGGTGCTAATACTGTTATATGGAATATGGAATAGGTCTTTGGATATATGGATGCGGATATTCTCTAATGGACGACGGCTGAATTATGAATGACGGACCAGACGCTTGTAATTTGGATTATGGACGCGGATATTCTTTAATGGACGGCGGCGGAATTATGAATGACGGACCAGACGCTTGTAATTTATTGCTTTAATAAGCCATGATTTACAACAACCGTCACAGTACCCACATGCCCAAGGACTTACACGGTTTCATAATCCAGTAATCCCGATTGGATAGGCAGTATATATAAATACAAAAACACTGTCAACATATACTATTTATTCTCCACCAGAAACAGCTCCATGTGGCTCAGATATATATAATTTGCATCGACTGTAAATACATAATTAGTTTAGAGGAAAAATCTATTTCACATCTTTTCTGATCAATAGGATATAATTTAGGTTAGATTATAGATGGACTAAGAGACCCCCACCTGCTTTGAAAGGCCGTGAGAAATTGTTGAAGCAATTGTTTTTTGCAAGTCCGAAGAATGAATTCGCGTACAGTGATGAAACTGGGGACTACTTATATAAGAGTACAGGCAGAATTTCACAATCAAAAGCCGGTCGTAAATCAGGTCAGTTGTTGATGTCTTCTCCATCAACACATATCGGTGAGAGCTTGATATTTTTGAAATATTTATCTCTAGAGCCCAGGCCTGGAATTGAGCCCATATATCTCCGACACGGATGCACGACCAAAATAAATGTAGAATCGTCTCCCTATCAGTTTTACAGAAGCTGCATTCGTCCGACTCTGACCTTCCCCATTTGTTCAAGGGTGCATTAGTAACCAGGTAGGCCTGGTGTAATCTGGAATTGAAAATATTGGAGATTGGTTTCAGTGGTCACGGAGAAGAGGTTTTGATAAATGAGTTTTCATTCAGCTTCACCGATATCCGGAAGGTTCAGGGAACCTTCCCATTTAATTTGGCTATTGCGAGGGATTTCCTGAACTGATTTAAGGAGAGATATATAAATATATATCATTCTTGGTTTATAAGTGTGAAAAGATTCTTTTCTCCGTTGAGGCTTGATTGGGGTTTCTCATAATGTCCTTGGGTATATTATGAATAGCAGCGTAGTCAATCAGGAAGATTTTCCGCTTGATTTGGAATTTATTCCGAAATATCTGAAAGACTAAAAATTCAGAGTTATGATCGATTAGCCCTCTCAAAACTCCGCATGAATACCAATTCTTCTTTTTTTCTCCAATTGCAGATTAAGGTATAGTTATATAGCAAATCATAGATAGTACCTGTAATAGTCGATTCTCCATTCATAATCTTGATCCAATCCAGGAGAACTTACTTTTAACAGATTTTAAGATTTTCTGTAACCCTACAATATTCAGCTCCCAAACACTTGAACCTATATCCGGGAAGATATTGAGCATAATTTCAGATTGAAAGTCTGTGAAAGCTATATATACATTTACCCCATTTAATTTTCGTATAATCAACAAAGGATGAAACGTGCGTCATGGTTATCTCTTCATTCGGTTTTCTTTTAATCTTGCGAGTCCCACCTTCCCAGACAAAATCTTACAATATTTTCTGTAAAGCACTCAGAAAATCGCCGCGTGGGTTATGCAGGACAGAGAAGAGATGAGTAAGAAGTGGTATAAAAGCGAAAGTTTTAATAACTTATATTTTTCAAATTGGAGTACACTTACTCTTATTTCACGATCCTTTAGCGCCAATTATTGGCATATACGTTAGAGATTGCATCTCTTCCATGTCTGAGCTGAAATATACCCTCAATAATTTGAACCCTCCAGAATCCTAATTGATTCTATGGTGTTCTCATAATTTTGTTGTGTTGCCTTTTTCTTCCAATCCTGGACCCCTGGATAACCGATATTCATTTTAAGATCAGAGGAACTCGAAAAATTCTGCAAGATGCCCGTGGCTTGCCTTGATGATACTTTGATCCATCCAGAAACATCGTAGTATCATCTGCATGCTGTAGATTTTAACTTCGAATTATCAAATTTTATACCGTTGATTCCGGAGTCATTTTTTCATTGCTATGGCTATTAATTCTACGACAATGATGAACAAATAAGAGGATGAAGGTTCAACCTACCGGAACCCTCGTTACAGTTAAAAGAAAAATACCTACAAATAGGTTAAATGTGTCTGGTTGTGAGACCGGTGCATTCCACATGATGTACGGATTGTAGTTGTGTGCTGTAGGTTCGTAACAAGGATTCTTTGAGTGGTGGTTCGCCTTAACGTCAAAAGAGCAACATCAGGAGTTTCGCTGTACAAGAAAACGCAGCAAGTCAGGGGTTCGTTTCAGTCTGAAGAGTGCATTTGTATGAGAAGAAAATATATTTTCCCCAAAAGGGGGTTCTCTCGACCCCCCCCCCACGACACCCCCCCCCCCCCCTTGGCTACGTATCCAGATGACATATTGGATGATGCCAGGTTTACTGTGCCTCAACCCTAGTACTCACTACTAATATGAGCTAAATCACTACCATCAATGGATCATCACTCCAGCCGCATTACCATGAATCCCCACTGCATTTTTTTAGTTTTGCCGTTCATCTTCTCCATACCTTAGGTGACAACTGGAGGAGCTCTGGAATCAATATTCCTTCACAGGCATCTCAGCCTCCTCTAGCCAGTGACATGAGTGGCAAGCATCCCTCACGAATAAGGCAACGAGTCCTCCCTGACAACCCAGTTTGATCGTCCGGAACGTTATGAACGGTTGAAGGCACATTAACAGAAGTCTTTGGTTGTGGGGAATCGATGTTCTTCAATTATGATGTGGTTGGTTGGCATGCATGGTTGAGTCATGTAACTTGGTTCCTGGATCATAACCTTCCTCTCGTCGTTTGCTGGCTGGCGGCTGTGAAGACTTTATTGACGATGACATGTACGTAGACTTTTTCAGGACCGATGACATGGACGAAGACTTCAAGAACGTTGACTTGGACGTTGACTAAGGGATAACGGCTTAAATGACTTTACTGATGTCTCAGTCGACGAATTTGTTGGTCTCTCCAAGGAGGGTAGGACGATGACTTTGGCTTCACAGATGATGGCTTGGTTGACAACTTCTTTGACTTCAACATGAAGGGCTTGGCTGGCTTTACAGATGCGGGTTCCTTAACCTCGGATAGAACACAGATGAATCGAATGTCAATTACAAGCGTCTAGTCCGTCATTCATAATTCAGCCGTCGTCCATTAAAGAATATCCGCGTTCATAATGCAAAGACCTATTCCATATTCCATATAACAGTATTAGCACCAAATTCAAAAAGACAATCATAGTATACATAAACATAGGCTAGTTTCCTACAAGAGAGAAGCGGTCAACAGTTTTCAATGATGCCGACAAGACATCATGATGTTCCGACAATATAAAATCCGTATCGCTGATCAGTATTCTTAATCCATAATAATCGGTGTAAAGTCGTCATCTAGAGAATGATGTATCTCAGTCACGCTTTGATTGTGACTGTTCATATGAGCACCATGCCCCCCCCCCCCGGGTTAAGCGGAATACGCCATAGATCTTGCACGCTACGCTCGTATTTTGCTATCAGGTTGCGATATGTATCGCCAAATTTGAGAAACTTTGAGTGGATGCGCTTGGTGGAATAGCCCTGTTTTATAAGCTTCTGCAACAATGTTTTGTGACGTTGATTAAAATCGTCACATTTAACACAGGATCTAGCAAATGCAACTAGGCGAGATATGTATACGCCATATGCAGATCCCACTGGGTTATTACTGTCCAGAAAGGGATGTCGAAATTGTAATCATCTCTTTTGTCATAAAGTCGACGAGAGAGAATGCCCGCTTCATTTTTATAGAGATATAGATCTAAATATGATGTGCCTGTGGGGCTATCTGTAGTTTCCTTCAAATCCAGTGAAGGTGGATATATATCCTTCACTGCGTCATTTATATAGCGATTATCCACAGCGAGAAGATCGTCCATATAGCGTTTGGTGAATGAGAAGGAACGGGCTTTGAATGGATCGGTTTTTGAAAGCGCCTGCATATAGTCATATTCATAAGAGAACAGATACAGGTCAGCCAACAGGGGTGCACAGTTAGTCCCATTGGAATACCTATATGCTGCTGATATATTGTGTTGCTAAAATTTCCCATAAATATTTTTAATGAGAAATTCAAGCAACTCTATAAACAAAGAAACATCCCGTGAGTGATATCTCTTGTATGTAGTAGAGCTAAAGAATGCTTTTTGGCTTCCGACATTAATATATCTACGATCAGTTTTCTTGAACACTTATACTATTAATGAACTTAGACGATCAATAAGATCCTGATGAGGGATTGTAGTATAGAGAGTCGAGAAGTCCCATGTGGATACATGTCTGCAGGGTATGTGACCTTCAGCATCAAGTTCTTCCGTAAGACATTTTGAGTTTTTCAATATCCATACATTCAACGCCAGAGTTTTTAGAAATTGTGGTGCAATACGTTTCCCAAAATGCTTTTACCTCTGAAGGGCCCTCGTCAATAGGGTTGAAAGAAGCTTGGTGGTGCAGCTTCTAGAACCAGCTATGGTGATTTATGCATTTTTGGAGTCCAGTACACTTTTGGTATGTCGTTATGATTGGTTGGAAGACAAATACCTCTTTCCCTGAGAAACGTTTTGTGATTGTTAAATAAATCTTCCAGAGTAAATGAAGTTTGAGAGTAAGTAGACGTATTTGATGAGGATATGTCTTCACTCAATTCTTTAACCAGCACCTGGTAATAGTAATATTTACATACGAATATTATATTATTTGGAGCTTTGTCTGCTGAGACTATGACAAATTTACTCTGGAGATTTGCTAGAACTTCTTGCGAATTCAGGTTTCTCAGTACTTGTTTTGCTTGGGGAAGAGTACTTCTGTCAATATGGCGGATTGTTTCAACGACCTTGCTCTTGGTGAGGTCCAGCCAATCAGCGAGTGCTGTAGGTTCAACTTTTTCTCGCTTAGACCAATCAATAACGTACTGTTCCAATGCAGACAGGACTATCTTCTGGTCGGCCTTCAGATTTATTCTGCTTGACTCTCTATATTTAGGTCCCTTCATCAGGAGTAATTTCAGATCCTTATCACTCACCAAATCAAGGTCACCAGTCACAATATGTTTGCATGGTGTATAGATAAAGTTCGACGATTCACAATCACAACTATAGCCTCCTGACGTGTATAAATTCAATTCTTTGACGGCATTGGGGTAATTGAATATTTGGTGGCTATAGAGACAATTTGAAATGACTCTGTAGGCAGGTGCTCTGTTGATGACAGCGGGCGCTTGCGACATCTCGCTCTTTCTTCTTCATGATTCTGAAATTGTTCATCCTGGAGCCATCTGGTGTTCTGATTGGTTAGGTACGTACTGTTGGGTACATCGCGGACAACAAAGACCTTACATCTACTACGCTCCCAACCGGTAGCAATGCTAGGCCAGATGGTAACTCTCCCTCTTTCAGGTCAGAGTCGACGTCAAGGTGGATGACATCTGCTGCTGCATCTCCGGCAATGGTGCTTGTCCTGCTCTCAGCACTTTCTAGGGGATACATGGTATTAACCTACCGCGTGATGGTCTTAATAAACATGGCATCTATCGATAGCACTGAGGCCACGCTTGCTCGCTGTCGTGGAGGCGCCGCTGTCTTTGTCTCTGGGTTTCACTTGGGTCTCTCCTGATCGAACTAAGTCTAGTTTCCTTGCCAGAGAAGCCATCCGCCTTGGGTCGTACAGTATGTGTGGAAATTTTACACGGAACCACACACATCCACTGGCATCAGACATTAACCACGCTGTGACCTTGTCTGAGTTCAAGGATAAGCTCTTAATTGTGAGCGGTCATCATAGGGATTGTACTCCGAGTGTTATGCTCATGTTCATATTCATCCTTGGTGTAACGACTTACCGGTGCTACAGGTTCGACCTTGTTATGGATGACCTTCAAGCCCTCCTGTCACTTAGTACGCATATTTCTCTCAGCGGATAGTAGTACTCTGGCTTAAGGGAATTCTAGACAATTTGAAAATAAAATGTCATTTTTCTTATATTTCGATAAGAGGTAGGGCAAACAGTTAACATTCAAAATAAAGGATAAAATGCAGGGGTCACCAGGCTTATTTTCGCAGAATCTATAAAGTTATATGGTCTACTATAATGGTTTAACCCTACTCTAATATATGGATTAGATAGGAATTCCATGAAAAATGCCCATATTTTCATAGTACAAACGCATATTTGCTAAGAAGTTAAAATGTCATTTTCCTCAAGATACCTCAGACGTTTTCCGGGACAAAAAGCGAAATTTTTTAGAAAAGTGGGGGGTCACCAGCCGTTTTTTAGAACTAGTAGGATGCCAGCATGACCAACCATGGTCATGAAGCAAAATAACCCGGATTTCGCCTAGTCAATTTGCTAGCGTTCCTTCCATGTCGTCAAAATCAGTTGCCTCGAAATTCAAAAATCCTTTCAAAACTGTTCTCTTTTAAGATAATATTTTTCTCTTTTATATTCTTTTGTACTAAATATCCCAATTTTGGTAGATGCGCAGTAACATGCGCAGTAGACATAAAACTGAATATGTCTGGAACCTTCTTATGGGTGAACCAAACCCCATTAGCCTCGAACCAGAAGTTTGTGTCCAGATCATCTACGTTAAGGTGCTCCTTTTCAAAGTAAAATCTCCAGATTGATTTCTCAAAGTCGTAGAATGGCCAGATAACTTCCATCGTTCTATGTATACTGATCAGTTCTCTTCTGCTTGAAAAGTTTCCGTCAGAGAGCCAACAAGGTCGGTCAATCGTTGCAATATTGCAAACATCAAGGTAAGTATAATCATATTAATTGTTTAATCAGTTATCACAAGTTTAAATAATATTTCATCCTCTGCATTCTTCATAAACTCGGATTTCCCCATTTATTACCCCACCTTAAATTGACACAACATTCCACCTGGCGTCATCATCACTACTCTCAGAGGGGACAACCATAAGATTTCAGCATATACAGATAGGTACAATAGAATCAATGCATTGCTTACTAAATGCTTGCTGATAAGTGATATTGAGTAATCAGTTCCTATCAATGTCATCTGTATTGAAAATGGGAGGTCCCTCCCTATGATGTGTCCAGCATCTCAGTGAGACCGCTCTCGGTTTTATTTCTGGTATCGACCTGCATAAGAACCTATGCATATGTCCCTTCTGGTCCTCTGCCAACGAAATGCCGTGAGTATCACTGTGCTGTTCTCACGCCAGATGGATCCCTCTCAAAAATATGATGCAATGACAAATCGCAAGATATTTCCAGCATGGAAGAAATTAAACTGTGTACCTTAACGATTGTCATTTAGATTTGTCGGTTTCGACCTCGGTATATCTATGTGAAATTTGGCAACACAATATATCAGCAGCATATAGGTATTCCAATGGGTACTAATTGTGCACCCCTGTTGGCTGACCTGTATCTGTTCTCTTATGAATATGACTATATGCAGGCGCTTTCAAAAACCGATCCTTCTCATTCACCAAACGCTATATAGACGATCTTCTCGCTGTGGATAATCGCTATTTAAACGCTAGTTGTGACGTCACACTATTGTTAAAGGTGTACATTATTTTTCACGAATGTACAGCGAATGTACATTCTTTTTCTGGAGAGAAACACGTCCGTCAGGTAACGCATGTAAGAAGACACGAACGACTAGTAAATGGGGCAATAGATTACTCGATGTCGGTCTCCTGAAATGTACAAATGACCAACCCAAACAGCACTGCAACAAGCGAATTGGACTTATTCAATTCAGCCGGAACTAACAGGTGGAATTAAGTAATGTTCTGTAGGAAAACAAAGTAGACGAGCAAAAAAACACACCCCAGAAAGATACCATGCCGAATACAATGTAATAAATGTGCAAATTGCATATACATCTAGGAATGGCCGAAAAGTGTTCTATTTATGTTAACGTTTATTGTGACATGTGGAATACGGGTATCGAAAGAGTCGTCCAGTCGCGGGCTGTAGTTTCTCTAAATTCGGCCGCGATTTCTTGTTGTGAGCGTTTCACTACATGCCTTCTGATATACATACATTAAAAGACCGACTGCCTCAAATAACGTTCATAAAGTTAGACCGCGGTTCACAGTTCGCAGTTCATTATTCAAGGAGACCAGCAATTATTTATTCAGATATGGAAATCTGTATTTTTTTTATTATGACTACTTTGAACTCCAAACTGCATAGCAAGAGAGAATGTCATGCTCTATATCTTTGCATATTCATATCCCAAATCTGACGCCAGGGGGCGTTGCTAGGGGCGTTGTTATGAGTCGCTGAATGACTGGTCCCGAATAACGAACTGCGAACCGCGGTCCAACTTTACGAACGTCTCAAATATAGGTCTAATCTTTGGTTGTCGCCTGCTAGGCGTTGATTGCAGACTAAGCAGTCAAAATATGACGCGTCTATACATCGTAACACATTAATTTTCTGCCGTACGTATATGTGTGGGTACAAGTGAAATGTGTACCGGTAAAGGTGAATTCCTGTCAGATATTCCGTTAATTATGGGCCTGGTATGAGATCATGCGTATCGACATATGGATATGTAATTTGTATGTCTGCATGTTTTGCTTCATATGCGTTTCACGTATTGTAGATTGTGACACGTATATATCAATTATATATATTTTTTTGGTTACAAATTTTTGTAACGATAACGTGAGAGTTTCGGACAAGTCAAACGGGTTGTGGAAGTTTTATTTCGTGTGCAAATGTGTTTTTTGTCCTGAAACAACCATGATGTGTTACACAATACGGCCATTGTGTAAGATTTTTATCGCCATCGACATCGGGGGACGATTTTTCTGTGTTGAATAGATAAACAGCAGCCCAGGTAGGCGTATGCGTAAATTCCTTCCCATGTGATGGACTGTCCATCATGTAGGACGCCGTCAATCGGGCACAGTGTGCGTACTTGGCCCTTTGCAGTTCTTGTTCGAATGGTTCCACACATGTAATTACCTGGGCCTATATCATGGCAATTTGTTCGGTTTGGCATAGCTCATTTCATTCTTCGTGTAAGACGAATAAGTAAATACATTATCGTTGGGCTAACGTTTAAGTCGGAGAAAGACCTCGTAACTGTACATTCGTGAAAAAGAATCGACTCGGCGCTTCGCGCCTCGTCGATTCTTTTTCACGAATGTACAGTTACTCGGCCTTTCTCCTTTACATAAATGACGCAGTGAAGGATATATATCCACCTTCACTGGATTTGAAGGAAACTACAGATAGCCCTACAGGCACATCTTATTTAGATCTCTATCTCTATAAAAATGAAGCGGGCATTCTCTCTCGTCGACTTTATGACAAAGAGATGATTACAATTTCGACATCGTAAACTATCCCTTTCTGGATAGTAATATTCCAGTGGGACCTGCATATGGCGTATACATATCTCGCTTAGTAGCATTTGCTAGATCCTGCGTTAAATGTGATGATTTTAATCAACGTCACAAAACATTGTTGCAGAAACTTATAAAACAGGGCTATTCCACCAAGCGCCGCCACTCAAAGTTTCTCAAATTTGGCGATACATATCGCATGCTGATAGCAAAATACGAACGTAGCGTGCAAGATCTATGGCGCTACGTTTCGTAACTTGTGTCTAATTCCGCTTAAGCCAGGGCTAGGGGCCGTATGAACCCATGTACTTCAAGATCCTCATGGTACTCATATGAACAGTCACAATCAAAGCGTGACTGAGATACAACATTCTTCAGATGACGACTTTACAACGAATATTATGGATTAAGAATACTGATCAGCGATACGGATTTGAAATTTTTGGAACATCATGATGTCTTGCCGGCATCATTGAATTACAAGCGTCTAGTCCGTCATTCATAATCCAGCCGTCGTCCATTAGAGAATATCCGCGTCCATAATCCAAAGACCTATTCCATTTTCCACATAACAGTATTAGCACCAAATTCAAAAAGACGATCATAGTATACATAAACATAGGCTTGTTTCCTGCAAGAGAGAAGCGGTCAACAGTTTTCAATGATGCCGGCAAGACATCATGATGTTCCAAAAATATCAAATCCGTATCGCTGATCGGTATTCTTAATCCATAATATTCGTTATAGAGTCGTCATCTAAAAAAAAAGATGTATCTCAGTCACGCTTTGATTGTGACTGTTCATATGAGTACCATGACGATCTTGAAGTACATGGGTTCATACGGCCCCTAGCCCCGGGTTAAGCGGAATTAGACACAAGTTACGAAACGTAGCGCCATAGATCTTGCACGCTACGTTCGTATTTTGCTATCAGCATGCGATATGTATCGCCAAATTTGAGAAACTTTGAGTGGAGGCGCTTGGTGGACCGCTTCTCTCTTGCAGGAAAC
Organism: Hanleya hanleyi; assembly: GCA_036873755.1. NCBI lineage: Eukaryota > Metazoa > Mollusca > Polyplacophora > Lepidopleurida > Hanleyidae > Hanleya > Hanleya hanleyi. The sequence continues at coordinate 74,278 of JAVTVY010043496.1, read as the reverse complement.
ACGCCTATGTTTATGTATACTATGATTGTCTTTTTGAATTTGGTGCTAATACTGTTATATGGAATATGGAATAGGTCTTTGGATTATGGACGCGGATATTCTCTAATGGACGACGGCTGGATTATGAATGACGGACTAGACACTTGTAATTGCATAAGACGGTAAATGTGGCAGACGTTTGGCTCCTTCTTGGGCCACTCTTCTCAAGGTAATTCCCGTCGTCAATGTTATCCCCCTGTAAGCCTTGGATTAACCACTGAGCATTTCTTACTTTAGTAAGCCATAATTTACAACCCTTACAGTACCCACTTGACCAAAGGCTTACGGAGTTTCATAATCCAATAGTCCCGATTGGATGAGCAGTACTTACATATATATATAAATACAAAAACACTTTTAACAAATAATATTTATTCTGCACCAGAAACAGCTCCATGTATCTCAGATATATATAATTTGCATCCACTGTAAATACACATGGCAGTGTGACTATGCGTCACAGGACCTACGAAGTAAGGTAGGCATTAGGACAGGCACTGTGCTCTTGGCAATCCCCCCCCCCCCTCCTCCCCCCCCCAGCCCCAAGTTGAAATCCTGCCTATATTAAGATGGGCACATGCAGCCCAAGTCAGAATCACCAGAGATTTTCATCAAAAATCACCAGAAATTTTCGATTAAAACAGTATTGAATATTTTGTTGAAGATTAAAAGTGATGGGATTGAATGAATAGTTTGCCAGTTACTGTGCTGATGTGAATCTGTGACACACCAACACACTCTGTGGCAGTGATTCTGTGACACACCAACACACTCCGTGGCAGTGATTCTGTATCCCTTAATCAAGGAATCAAAATTTGAAATGACAAGAAAAATTTAGACATAATTACACATGTAATGTTTTTTCTTTAAATTATATCCCAGTGTGATATATAGTCAATATTCAAGAAGTACAATCAAAGTTACTTTATCTAGTTAAATTCTACCCAAAGAAAATAAATTAAGACCCTTTATACATGCCGTCAATGCCAGATGTTGAGTTTTATACAGCTGTAGATCAGGGCTCTGGGTGCATATATCATGTTTCCATACCCTTAATGCACACAACAGGGGCAAAACAAAGCCTCCTTGAACAACCTATCTTTATACAGGAAATTCTTAACCCAGAAAATACCATTCTCTCTCAAAAGAAAACAATTTACGTCAGGAAGGCCTTTTTTATTAAGCTAATTTTGTTAGGTAGGGGCCTACTTAGATTCAATAATTGTCATGAAATTTCTTTGGTTATATCTTAATTGCAACTATGTTTGTTCCTCAAACCTAACATACTTGAGCTATACATGTATAACACACTTTCATTTGAGAGTCCAGACATTCCACCATTCATGTGAACAAATTGTACTAAACATGGAATAATTAAATTCACACTACCCATTTCTACAGTATCAGTACTATGTTACTATCTGTAGCAGTTGAAACCCAGAAAAACTTAAACAATTAAAACCAGTAAAGAAATTTGTCTGTTGAATAACAGAAAATATGGTATGGAGATTTGAATGAGTAAACTACTAAACAACTTACATGATACCAACAAAATGTCCCAACACAAGCTGATAAATTCCTTGGGTGGCTTGCAGTAAATTTTATCATTGTTGCTTACAGGCTAATCTGAAGGATGATACCAGATCTTTCTATGTTCTGCTGGGTTATTGCTTCAGGCTGACTTAATTGGTTGATGTAGGATATGTCATCATCAGTGGCAATTTGACCTAAATTTGAAGCCTGCATGATTTGGTCTGTGATGAAATGTTTGGATGTGAAATAGGATACACGTTAAAGGCCACAGTTTACATATATCTATAACAATATACTGAATTGTGTGTATTAAGAATGGCAAGTTGCCTGGTAATAGCAGTGTAGGTAAATGCACTAACAAATTGTGGAAAATTAGCATTTCCTATTTCATTATCCCATCAAGTTTTGTACTGTGTTATATATACAGTGAAACATACAGCCAAGGCTTCCCGATGGGCATGACAGTGTACTCGCTGAGCTATCAATAAATAATTAAAAAAAATAATTATCAATCAAATTTTCATCAGAATTCGGTCAACTCAGAACTTGCTCGCAACAATGCCCTAATGCAGTTCATGCCAAAAATCAAGGTTCTAATGTCAACGGTTCTCCTTATTTTGCCGACGAAAGGATTCGGATGGACTGACTGACTGACTGACTCATTACCGGACAATTTGCGATCTGTAGCCTACTTCGTAGGAACATGGCAGTGTGACTAACGTCACAGGATCTACGAAGTACAGTAGGCATTAGGACTCGAACGCGAACTGAACTCTTGGAAATCCCCACCCCCAGTTGAAATCCTGCCTATATTAAGATGGGCACCGCCCAAGTCAGAATCGCCAGTGATTTTCATCAAAAATCACCAGAAATTTTCATCAAAAGTAGGTCAGCTCAGAACTTGTTGATAACAGTCTCCTAATGCGCCTTCATTCCAAAAATAAATAACGATCGCCGATTAAATTTTACAATTTTTTAATTAAAGGAAACAGATTGAATAATATAGGTTCAGTAGATTTCAAGCTTTACGTGTGAAAATACATTTACATCTCTTTAATGGTTTTCAGTGCCCTTGTCCAGGATCAAAACAACTTTTTGAATCACATTATTTTCCCAACAATACACAAATTTTTATATATAGTACTATGGTAGAAAGGTAGCATTTATGTAGTTTACGGTAATTCAACTCAAGACCAACACCTTCTATGCACAAGATAATAATGATTCTATGTCATTCTCCTGAGCATAACCGGTACAAAGACGAATAAATAGCGTCTCTACATCACGTTGTTATCTAGATATATGAGACAACACATTTTGGGTATCGGCAATCTGATGAATGTACTATTCCGGTTTTCTTGTTTCACATTATATTCTATGGCGGTTGATCGGTGATTTTCTTCATTGATAAACGTTAAACCACCTCAGCTTCGTTGTGTGAATCGGAATTGCATTGCTGTGACACACCAACACACTCCGTGGCAGTGATTCTGTATCCCCTAATCAAGGAATCAAAATGGATCAAGATTTGAAATGACAAGAGAAATTTAGACATATTTTGTTTACACATGTAATTTTTTGTTCAAATTATATCCAAGTGTGATATATAGTCAATATTCAAGAGGTACAAAAAAAAACCCAAAGTATGTCCTCATATTTTCACATCCATGCCAAGAAATACTGCATTGAAAAGGGTCCATTTAGCCTATCCTGTTTTATCGCTCTAATCAGCAAATGGCGGGGTCATATTTCTGCTGTCAAAATTGTATTTCCCTCCAAAGTCTTAACCCTTGAATCCAAGTCACACTCTCTCTGATGCAAAGTAATGATTGTCCTAACTATCCGATTAGCACATTATGAACATGTCTTTGGTCATAGTGTACATATCATAACTCACATCAATGTTTTCTGCTATATTATTTCAATGATATGGTTTAACAATTTAAGTTATGCAAACAGCGCTGATTGTTTGAGGGTATATGCAGTAGGCCTATGCTGTCGGGCAATTGTGGAATTGTCCCAGATGCACGTTAAGATTAACCTCAGTAATAGGGCCATGTGGCATACAGTGGAGTGTGGATCAATGACAGGGTATTTTTAGCCGGACAGGACTGGGTGGTGGAAACTGATACTCATTAAACGCGATAAAACGCTGGAGCAAAACGGACCACAGTTTTCTTGACATGATGATCAAAGTTACTTTATCTAGTTAAATTCTACCCAAAGAAAATAAATTAAGACCCTTTAAACAGCCGTCATGGCTTTGTTTCACCCTCAGTAAACTGTTATCATTGTTGCTCACACAGACTGATCTGAAGGATGATAACACATCTTTCTTTCTTCTGCTGGGTTATTGCACCAGACTGACTTAATTGGTTGATGTAGGATACTTCACCATCAGTGGGTAATTTGACCTGAATTTGAAGCCTGATGTGGTCAATGATGAAATGTTTGGATGTGAAATAGGATACACGTTAAAGGCTACAGTTTACATATATCTATAACAATATACTGAAGTGTTAATTATAAATCTAATTTTAATCAGAATTATTTCAGATCAGAACTTGCTGGTAAGAATGCCCTAATGCACGTTCATGCCAAAAATAAAGGTTCTAATGTCAATGGTTCTCCTTATTTTGCCGACGAAAGGATTCGTATGTACTGACTGACTGACTCACTGACTCATTACCGGACAATTTGCGATCTGTAGCCTACTTCGTAGGAAAAAACAATTACGTATGGCATATCCCACCACTGTGTTATATATACAGTGAAACATACAGCCAAGGGTTCCCGATGGGCATGACAGTGTACTCGCTGAGACATCAATAAATAATTAAAAAAATAATTATAAATCAAATTTTAATCAGAATTCGGTCAACTCAGAACTTGCTGGTAACAATGCCCTAATGCATGTTCATGCCAAAAATCAAGGTTCTAATGTCAACGGTTCTCCTTATTTTGCCGACGAAAGGATTCGGATGGACTGACTCATTACCGGACAATTTGCGATCTGTAGCCTACTTCGTAGGAATAATTAGTTGAAAGGAAAAATCTATTTCACATTTTTTCTGATCAATGTAATATATTTTAGGTTAGCTTATAGATCGACTAGGGGATCCCCACTTACTTTGAAAGGCCGTGATCGAGTCATTGGTTGAGGCAATAGGTTTTTTTCAAGTCCTTTCGGCGACGAATGGATTCGTGTACAGTCATAAAACTGGGGACTACTTAATAAGAGTAGAGGCAGAGTTTAACAATCAAAATCCGGTCGTTAATCAAGTCGGCTGTGGATGTTTTCTCCATCAACACATCTCTGTGAGAGCGGTTGCTTTTTTTTTTTTTTTGTTGCAACATGGCAGTGTGACTAACGTCACAGGACCTACGAAGTACAGTAGGCATTAGGACTCGAACGCGAACTGAACTCTTGGAAATCCCCACCCCCAGTTGAAATCCTGCCTCTATTAAGATGGGCACCGCCCAAGTCAGAATCGCCAGTGATTTTCATCAAAAATCACCAGAAATTTTCATCAAAAGTAGGTCAGCTCAGAACTTGTTGGTAACAGTCTCCTAATGCGCCTTCATTCCAAAAATAAATAACGATCGCCGATTTAATTTTACAATTTTTAACTAAAGGAAACAGATTGAATAATAAAGGTTCAGTAGATTTCAAGCTTTACGTGTGAAAATACATTTACATCTCTTTAATGGTTTTCAGTGCCCTTGTACAGGATCAAAACAACTTTTTGAATCACATTATTTTCCCAACAATACAACAAATTTTTATATATAGTACTATAGTAGAAAGGTAGCATTTATCATCGAAAGGTCGAAATCAAATCATGGGAAGATGAGCTAAAAAGACTAGAAAATATTTCCGACCCTAACTCGCGAACTGAAGAGTGTATAAAAACTATTAGATGCAAAATAGAAAAATATTATGTACAACAAGCCGAAGCTATCAAAATTCGTTCTAGAGTTCAATGATTTGAAGAGGGCGAAAAGTCCACAAAATACTTTTTTAACATTGAGAAAAAAAGGGGTAAAGAAAAAACATGGGCGCGTATCAAATGTAAAGATGGGCAATATAGCACTGATATCGAAACAATATTGAATGAACAAGCTGAATTTTATAACACGCTATATTCTTCAGAAGGCTGGGATGAGAAATGTGCAAGTATCCTATTGGCAAATGTTAAGTCCAAAATAAATGAGAGGCAGTACAAAAGCTGTGAAGCTGACGTCACTTTCGGAGAGGTGGAGAGTGCAATATTTAAATTAAAGTGCAATAAGTCACCTGGAGAAGACGGCATAATAGCTGAATTCTACCAACAGTACTGGGATGACATTCACAAAGAACTTTACGATGTGATTTGTGAGATATTTCAGGATAACGAACTGACATCCACACAATATAGAGGAACATTAACTCTGTTGTATAAACAAGGAGAAAGAGAAGATATACGCAATTGGAGGCGTCTTACCTTATTAAACACAGACTATAAAATAGTGACAAAAATCATAGCTGAAAGACTAAAATCAGTAGCACCTAGCATTATTCATTCAGACCAAAAAGGATTTATTAAAAATAGAAAAATTAGTGAAGGCATACGTCTACTACAAGACGTCATAGACTATGCCGAAGAGGAAAACATAGAAGGGGCAATAATCTTCTTAGATCAAGAAAAGGCATTTGACAGAGTTGAATGGGGTTGGATAGATAAATGTCTGGAAACCTTTGGTTTTGGAATAAAATTCAGAAATTGGGTTAATATGACATACAAAAAATGCAAATTAAATATCAACACAAATGGTCACATATCTAAAACATTTAATATATCTCGCTCAGTCAGACAAGGGTGCCCGTTGGCCCCGTTATTATATGTTATTCAGGCAGAGCCTTTGGCGTGCACAATAAGGCAAAGCGAGGATATACAGGGTATATATCTCCCAGAAAACGGGGTACCACAACACGAAATAAAAATTAATTGTTTTGCAGACGACACTCAAACATTTCACCGAACAGAATCTTCAATAATAGCCTACTTTCAAATAATGAAAATATACGAGAAAGCATCAGGAGCAAAAGTAAATCTTAAGAAAACAAAAGGAATGTATATAGGTATATGGAAAAGTAAACCACCAGAGTTTAAAGAAATTGAATGGGTGATTGCCATAATGGCGCTAGGTGTGATGCATGGTCACACGATTTCAACAGATAACATATGGAAAGAAAAACTCGATAGAATCGAATTAACACTGCATAATTGGTCAAAACGTAACTTAACCTATACTGGGAAAATATTAGTACTGAAAACTTTTGTCTTGTCCACTATAAATTATGAGATAGAAATGAGAGGAATATCAGAGAAAAATAAAAAATCCTTGGAAAACATTATTTGGGACTACCTCTGGGGCGGGAAAAAATTTCACGTGGGAAAAGATGTCTGTAAACTTAGCAAAGATGATGGTGGGTTAGGCATGTTTGATCTGGACGAAATAATAAATATCATGCAAATCAAATGGATTTACAAAATAATCCATTCTGAGACTGAATCGTGGAATATGCTAGGCAAACACTGGCTAAGAATATTAGATCAGAGCGCTCTAACATACGTTCTCTGTAGATGTACCAACACACGAGGAATGGTGGTAAAAGTGCCCCATTTCTATCAAGAATGCCTTATAGGGTGGCAAAGGCTATTGAAAACTCAGAAAATAGAATACAAATTGCAAGTATTAAGTCAACCCCTATTTGGTAATGACAACATAAAACACAAAGGCAAGCCCTTGTATTACAGAAATTGGGTGATAAGCGACATATGTAAAATCGGGGATATATGGGATGATAAGCTGGGGAAATGGGTGGAAGGAAATGTTATACTAGGAAGACTTCAACTGAAAATAAATTGGATTTCAGAATTTCAAATAATAAAAAAATGTATTCCAAAAAATTGGGTCGAAATACTCCGAAAAGAAACCGATGATCAGATGGATGCAATTCAGAATGAACTAGTTGTGGATGAAAATCTTACAATTAGACGACAAGACCAAGCACTTGGAATAAACTGCAAAAATGAAAACTACAAAATTCGAAAAATGATTCAACGACAAGTCTATCCTGAGCCAAAATGTCATTCAAAATGGGAAGCCTTTTTTGGGATAACACTCAATTGGCCACAGATATGGAAAGCAATACAATCGACGTTAATTAGCAATACAGTTATAGGCAATTCATCTGGAAATGTACGCACAATAATATCGCAACAGACTATATACTAAATAAGATGGGACTATCGGATGGGTATTGTGTCAGATGTAAAACAGAAATAGAAACACAAAGCCATCTTTTCATTCATTGCAGTTATAATTACGACACGTGGGTCACAGTAAATAAAGTGGTGAATCAACTGTTATCGCAACGACATGTAGGGCGTATTAAAATATGTGAACAGGATATTCTGCTTGGTTACAATGGTGCAACCAATCTATCTGATGTAATTAACATGCTAATATTCAACACCAAATGGTGCATTTGGAAGTCAAGAAACGACGCTAAATTTAATTCGAAAAAGACAACTTTAATTGGACTATCAAACCAAATAAACTATCATATTATTAAACAGTGTATTACAGTTCTTCACACAAAGAAAAAATGGTCCGAGTGTATATTAAATGCACTCAATTATATTAGAGAAAATGTATAAAGAAATTCTGACATGCAAGAAAGCCTTTGAAAAATGTGAATGAATGGTATGTAATGATCAAATGTGGAAAAATGTATACACTTTAAAATGTGAAAAACATATGCAGAACTCGTAGGAAATTATCTTATATTTGTACTGCAACATGTATGCAATTGCTACAGATTGATAAAAAAAAAAAGAAAAAAAAAAAAGGTAGCATTTATGTAGTTTACGGTAATTCAACTCAAGACCAACACCTTCTATGCACAAGATAATAATGATTCTATGTCATTCTCCTGAGCATAACCGGTACAAAGACGAATAAATAGCGTCTCTACATCACGTTGTTATCTAGATATATGAGACAACACATTTTGGGCATCGGCAATCTGATGAATGTACTATTTCGGTTTTCTTGTTTCACATTATATTCTATGGCGGTTGATCGGTGATTTTCTTCATTGATAAAAGTTAAACCACCTCAGCTTCGTTGTGTGAATCGGAATTGCTGTGACATACCAACACACTCCGTGGCAGTGATTCTGTATCCCCTAATCAAGGAATCAAAATGGATCAAGATTTGAAATGACAAGAGAAATTTAGACATATTTTGTTTACACATGTAATTTTTTGTTCAAATTATATCCAAGTGTGATATATAGTCAATATTCAAGAGGTACAAAAAAAACCCCAAAGTATGTCCTCATATTTTCACATCCATGCCAAAAAATACTGCATTGAAAAGGGTCCATTTAGCCTACCCTGTTTTATCGCTCTAATCAGCAAATGGCGGGGTCATATTTCTGCTGTCAAAATTGTATTTCCCTCCAAAGTCTTAACCCTTGAATCCAAGTCGCACACTCTCTGTTTAATAGGGCCATGTGGCATACAGTGGAAAGGGGATGAATGACAGGGTATTTTTAGCAGCAGTGGGTAATTTGACCTGAATGTGGTCAATGATGAAGTGTTTGGATGTGAAATAGGATGCACGTTAAAGGCTACAGTATACATTTATCTATAACAATATACTAAAATGTTAATTATAAATCTAATTTTAATCAGAATTATTTCAGATCAGAACTTGCTGGTAACAATGCCCTAATGCACGTTTATGCCAAAAATCAAGGTTCTAATGTCAACGGTTCTCCTTATTTTGCCGACGAAAGGATTTGGATGGACTGACTGACTGCCTGACTGACTGCCTCATTACCGGACAATTTGCGATCTGTAGCCTACTTCGTAGGAATATTTATCTCTGCAGCCCAGGCCTGGAATTGAGACCAGGCAATATATCTCTTACACGGATGCACGACCAAAATAAATGCAGAATCGTCTCCCTATCAGTTTTACAGAAGCCGCATCCGTCCGACTATGCCCTTCCCCATTTGTTCAAGAGTGCATTAATGACCAGGTAGGCCTAATATAATCTGGAATTGATTTTGATAAGTGAGTTTCCATTCAGCTTTACCGATATCCGGAAGGTTCAGTGAATCTTTTCTTTTGATTTGGCTATTGCGAAGGATTTCCTGGACTATATTCTTGGTTTATAAGTTTGAAAAGTTTTTTTTTTCTCTCTCTCTGTTGAGGCTTGATTGAGGGTTTCTAATAATGTCCTTGGGTATGAATAACATGTGTAGTAAAACAGGAAGTTTTTCTGCTTGATTTGAAATTTATTCTGAAATATCTGAAAGAATAAGAATTCAGAGTTACTCTTACCCCACATAAATATTGCAGATTGGGGCATAGTTATATAGCAAATCATAGATACCTGTAATAGTCGATTCTCCATGCATATTCTTGATCCAGACCAGGAGAACGTCTTTCCAAAACTTATTTTTTTCAGATTTTAACATTTTCTGTAACCCCACAATATTCAGCTCCCAAACACTTGAACCTATATCCGGGAAGATATTGAGCATCATTTCAGATTGAAAGTCTGTGAAGGCTATACGTTTACCCCATTTAATTTTCATATAATCAATAAAGGATGAAACGTGCACCATGGTTATCCCTCCATCCGGTTTATTGCAAATAATTGTTTTTGTTTTAGTCTTGTCAGTCCCACCTCCCCAGATAAAAACTACAATATTTTCTGCAAATCAGTCAGAAAACCGCCGCGTGTGTTAGGAAGGACAGAGAAGAGATGAGTAAGAAGTGGTAAAGCGAAAGTATTAATAACTTTTATTTTTCAAACTGGAGTAAACTTACTCTTATTCCACGATTCTTTTAGCGCCAATTTTTGGCTTATAATTTAGAGATTGCATCTGTTCCAGGTCTGGGCTGAAATATACCCCAATAATTTGAACCCTCCAGAATTCAGATTCTAAAGTGTTCTCACAATTTTGATCTGTTGCCTTTTTTTCTTCCAATCCTGGACCCCTGGATAGCCGATATTCATTTTTGTATACTTGTTACAAGTCCTTGTTTTTGATGGCTAGTTCACGCTTTTCATAGACGTTGATAGAGCTTAATACAAGCTTCCCTAGCTTCCGCCAGAACATTTTGTACAATTCAACCGGAAAGCCATTCAGGCCGGGGCTTATTTTTTGTATTTTTCAAAACTAGGGTTAATTCCTCATATCTGATTAGTCCCTCCAATTTGATGGATTCTGATGTTCCCAATGATGGGATATCCAGAGTGTTTAACGTCTCTCTTATAATTCTGACGTCGGCATGTTGTTCTTTCTTGCAGTAGAAATTTTCCTGAAAAAGCTTTTGTTCTAATGTCTGATATTTTTACCGTCATATATGTTGTCTCCAATATCGAGTTGAAGATTAGTTATTAACTTATTCAGATAATTATATTTTTCAATCCAAGAAAGTGTTTTGTAGGTTTTTGTCCTAATCAATCCAGTTTGGTTTTGTCCTTCCTACCTAAATTAATCTTAATCTTATCCCTCTAATTGTCGCTCTTTCTTTTTTGCACTCAACACATTCAATGTCTCGATGTTTATTTTTGCATAATTCTGTTCAACTTCTTTCTCAAGAAATTCAGTTTCTTTTTTCCTCTCTCTCTCTCTCTACGGGCACTGCATATTGCTCAACATTTCTACCTGTTTCTTCTTTTACTATATTTAAATAACTCAGATCTTTGATTAAAGAGGAAATAAATTTCCAGGAACGTTTCCCTTTGTCAGCATTTGTGAATTTACATTTGATAATAATAATTGAATGATCGGTCGAGTGACCAAATTTGATGTCAGATCCAGGGCGTCTTTTATCGCTGTGCATCGTTCTCTGTATATCTATCAAGTCACTGTCACTAATTTTTTACAGTATCCCTTTTCGAGCCTGAGGTTTATATACGCGTTTATAATTTTCTGTATCTAAGGAAGGGTTCTAGACTAAATTTCAATCGCCACATATAATAGTTGATGGTTAGATTTTAATGATTTTTGTTGTTGTTGTTATAAAAGCTAAGTTTATTTTCATTTGGACCATATAAATTTAGTAGGGCTACTGGTGTTTCATGTATACTTAGACTCATGATTAAGTAGTTCCCACCAGTGTCTCTTTCTACTTCATTAATCTTATATTCAAAGATATAATTAAATAAAATTATTACTCCTTTTGCATTAGATCCAAAGAGTCTTGTCGATTCAGATCGTATTCAGATCGTATTTGGCTTTAGTAGTCTTTGTCCGTGTGTGTATCCTGCAAGCATACTGGGAATTTCTCTTCTTAAAATAGTGGAAGACGTATCTCCTGTTGATTGTATCAGCTAACCCTTGACAGTTCATACATACAATATCTATAGTTTCAACCATTGGTTCGATTGTGATTCGATTGTGTCATAACTATGCGAGAACGTTCAAGAATATTCAATTAAATTTTACATGCAAAAATGATAATAGGTATTACATCAAATGAGTTTGACATCGTCTATGACCAATTCTGTCTAATCTGTTAGTAATGATAAGATATTTAATAAAATGGAAAATAAAATGGTTTTTTCTACATTTTGGTCTTCTTTTCCTCTAGTTGGCATTTTGTCCCTACGATTTGCGATTTCTGTGTACTCAGTGTTTTTCCCTTCGTCGACTTACAGGAATGGTGATTCTCCACATATAGTATAGTATGGTCACTCACTTTATGCAATTTGTTTCCATGAACGTCTAATTGTATAACGAAAGAGTTAAAGGAAGTAGTTAACGTCATTGATAATCTCATACCTTAGTTGACAGCCGCCACCAATTTCAATTTATTGTACATTACATCCACGAAGGATAATGTGCAGAAACAATAAAAGAAGCATATTACAACGCATAATGATGTATAGTCTTGGCAAAATATAAATATTTGGCGATACTGTGCCCTCATATCTTGAGACATACATACATACATACATACATACATACATAATTCACAGACCTACAGAGATCCATTATATCTTTGAGTAGAAAAGACTCTGATATATATTTTGCACACTAATGTCCTGAAGAAGCTTTGTCCTTTCTTGAGTATACAGAGGATATATTAAGAGGAAATGTTTCTCATGTTCAATAAGATTGAGATTACGCAGCTGACACAAATCCTTGCAGTGACCAAATTTGGTTTATTCTTATTTTTCTTCCTACTCACTTCTATTTCGAGGTCATAAGTACTAAACCTGAGATAAGTTAATGCTTATGTAGAATCCGTTTTTGTTTCGTGAAAATATGTATCAAATACAAACAAGCGTCTTATCCGTCATTCAACATTCAGCTGTCGTCCATTGAAGAATTTCTGCGTCCATAATTCGAAGACCTAATTCATATAATTGCATTAGTGCCAAATTAAAAGAATAAATAATAGTTTACATAAAACTAGGCTAGTTTCCTGCAAGAGAGAAGCGGCCAACAATTTCAATGATTCCGGCAAGACATCATGATGTTCCAAAAATATCTAATCCGTATCGCTGATCGGTATGCTTAATTCATATGATTTTCGTTGTAAAGCCGTTATCTAGCGTTGATGTATCTCAGTCGCGCTTTGATTGTGACTGGTCATATGAACACCGAGAGGATCTTGAAATACATGGGTTTAAAGGTAGATAATTCATGTAGGAAGCTATTGTCATGTCTTTGCGCCTCTGAAAAGGCTCAATTCTAGACACATTGCTCTCCCCAGATTTGGCTATTGTATGCATTGTCTCATGATCCTTACATGGAATATGAACCGTTTAATACGGCCCTAGCCTTGGGTTGAGCTGAATTAGACACAAGCTACGAAACGTAACGCCATAAATCTTGCACGCTACGCTCGTATTTTTTTTATCAGCATGCGATATGTATCGCCAAATTTAAGAAACTCTGAGTGAAGGCGCTTGATGATACAGCCCTCTTTTATAAGTTTCTGCAATAATGTCTGGAGACGTCGATTAAAATCGCCACATTTAACACAGGATCTAGTAAATGCTACTAGGCGAGATATGTATGCGCATATGCATGTCTCTTTGGTATATTACTGCCCAGATAGGGATAGTTTACGATGTCGAAATTGTAATAATCTCTTTTGTCGTAAGTCGACGAGAGCGAAGGCCCGCTTCATTTTTATAGAGATATAGGTCTAAATTTAGTTGTGCCATTAGGGTCATCTGTAGTTTCTTTCAAATCCAGTGAAGGTGGATATATATCCTTCACAGCGTCATCAATATAGCGATTATCTACAGCAAGAAGATCGTCTAAATAGCGTTTGGTGAATGAGAAGGAACGAGCTTTGAAATTGTTTGTTTTTCAAAGCCAAAGGATTTGCGTAACTTCTGAGATAACAGATTTTGGTTGAATAGAAAAATCCGCCCAAGATTTGATAATGGTTAAACTAGTGGAGATAAAAAATGCCAAAACATTTTTTTCTTTTTCTTATGGATAATTTACCCTTGACGGAAAGGGTTTAATACGAGAAGTCCAGCCACGGATCATGCATCCGTGGTCCAGCTACCTTAGTCATTGATCATCTTGCACATTAGTTTTACTTAACATCGTCGGTTAATACATCAGTAGCAGATTTGATAATACAAGGACTTCAGGAAATATGTTATTAATTAAATATCATTGATTTATTTGAGACTTTTTGCCACTGAATGGAGTTCTGCTCTTGATAATTTAAAATTGATCTGGTTCCTTAGATAGGTTTATCGGGTTCTGATTTTATTATTTTTATCCCCGCACAGGAAGTAACTTTGACCGACCCTTACATACAAGTTGGATAACATTTCTGACATATTAGTTAGGCACAGCGTCGTCACAGTTTGAGACAGATTCTGGAAGTCTTTAGTGTCAGAGGGATGAATAATATATGGCTTTGGGTATGGAATAGATTATTAGCTCTAGTAGGATAATGACAAAATATACACGAGACGTTCTGCACGTTATTCTATATCAACTTAAGTAGCTCACCACGTGCGACTCCAGCTATTGCCAGATTGTATGTCTTCAACAACCGAGTATCTAAGCCCTCAAGCTGTTGGCCAAATGACATAGATAAACACATCTGTGTCTGCTAGTATTTTTTTTCTCCAGGCTGCTATTGTCTGGCTGGAATTATTTGTTTATCTCTAACCTGCAATTGTCTGAGTTTATCCCAGACAAAGGGGTTTCTCACTTTGAACACTGGGAAATTACAGTGAGTTTGTTATCATCCCTATATTCTCGGTGCAGATGTTATGTAATAGTATACACGACTACAGCATAAGTCTATATATAGATTATGTAACCTGTAATACCAGAAGTAAATGAACATCTGGTCATACAATGCGGCATTCTCCCAACGTCAGAGTGTGTAACCTCCAAACCGTCGGTAAACAAGGTATATATGACAATAGAGGATATACAATCTGATACCATGAGAATGACAATGCGGCTTCCTGGCCAATTCTCTCCAGTTCATTATGGTTTCATTATGATCTCTGACTGTAAAACTTTAATTTCGGAATATTTGCGACCGTTCAAACTCAAAACATTGGCCCAAGGGTACATGATGCTATGGCAGATGCAGCATTTTGCCACTATTTTTAACCTTCAAATTTTAACCTTCCCTATACCTTGCTTGAAAAAGATACTATTCAGAAATATTTGATTTCCCGTTCGCCTGCAAGTCCTATAAAGAACTGAATTAGAATAATAGTTTCAGAGGTTTAGCAATAAAGAAGCTTGTAGGTCTAATGCTTCCACTAATTTCTGCTGCGTAAGGTACTGGTATTTTCTTTCTCTCACTGGTTTAACTTTGTATGAAACTTAACATTGAGCACCGAGCTCGTGTTTAACAAACAGTCATCACGACTGAAGAAGCACTATGTAATATACAAACTTAACCTGTCAGTGTTTGTACTTTAGCCCACGGAATCGTTAAAAGTACACTTCCAACATACCATCAATCAGATAGGCTAATATTTCAACCCTGCAGCTGCCTGCTCGTTAAACACGAACAGTCTGCCCGGAAAGTGGGAGGCTAACCATGTATGCATGAGCTTCGTCATCAAAATTCTAATTAGTTACCATAGCAACGGGTAAGGGATGCTGCAGATGAGAGGGTCGGGCGTTTACTACAAGAGAACTTTGATTCACCGCAATTACTCAAACCATCAGGAAGTTCAAATTCATTTGGATACACAGATGAATTGAATTTGAATTTTTACATTGCGCTTTGTTCTTGAAAGGTAAAGGTTGTAGATTCATTGCAGTTTTCTCTATCAACTATCAGTGATATCCGGGAGGCGGTATGTACCAATAAGGGTAGACTTTGGAAGTAGCCGGTCTGAAGTTAACCCGTACTCGTGTGTTCAAGGTCAGAATAGGAAGCGCCTATTCAGCGGAATCTCGGTTCCAGTCACAATTTGCACACGGGACGGAGGAGTTTTACCTTGGGAACACGGCAACTTATAGACTTAGCCCAGGTTATACAGGTATGTTATTAAATGAAACAATTCACCTCCCTCGTCAACCCTGTTGCATGCATTACCGAAATCAATCAGCCCAAATATACATTCCCTCCCCCCAACATACCAACCCTCGTTCCCATTGTACCAAATGTTATATCGATACTCTCTCTTAGCATCTCTTTTTCCTTTAGTATGATATATCCAACCCAACGTGCTGAGTATCCGTCGTTCTGCATTTTCGTATCTCAAAGTTTACATATTCGTTGAGAAGATAATATTTAATTGTAGTTAATTAGAACTATATGTGTTACATGTAATACCAATCTGTCTCCCTCTCATGTTATACCCGTTTACCACACTTACAATTAAATGTTAATAGATCATCTTTCTCATTTCATGATATAACATCATATTTCATTTAGTATTCATTGGTTAATACGTTATTATAACTAAACAACGATGTCGAAACTTCACAAATGGAATATCACTAGCTGTAATATGTTTTGAAAATTCTGAGTACCCTGGAGATAAGATTTTAAATACCATAACTTTTTTTTATTGTAGTTCAATATATGAACTCACCAAACTGAGTTATGAACTAACTGTTCATTCAAGCAATTCAGGGAACTTTGTTCTCATGATTACTACATGTTCATCCTAATAACTTTAATATTTTCTATGACAACATTTGAACTATCATATTCTTAAAGCTATGCTGTTCAAACCAAGAGAGTCAATTACTTTCAATAATACAAAAAAATAAATAAATAAATAAATAAAAAGATCGACATATCCTGAAACTTCGTCGGGCTGATATTGAGGTCACTGTGGGTAACATAATAGAATAAAAAAAAATCGAAATGATCATCTGGCGCCCAATTGAGGGCCAAATGTTTTCTGATCGGAAGGCCGTGAAGCTGCCTTAAAAAGTAATAAAAATGGCAATTACCACTGTAGAGCAGCAACATGAAATCCACATTTACATACTACTACTGATATGCGAGCCTATTTGTCATATGCGAGCCTATTTGGTCTCGGTGATTTGTCAGGACACCTGCACGGTCACGGGTGACCTAGAAAAAAAAATCGGAAAACGCACCTAACGCCAAACTGAGGGTCGGGCATATTTTTCTACTGAGACTTCTTAACTATGAGATCGGGGCGATTGACTCAAGCCCGAGGAAAAATTGATAGGGCATCCAACGCCCACTAGAGGCCGGAAAATTAAAATGAACAATAACAAGACATGTGTAAATGCATCTGCCATGTTGAAAGGGATCTTTGATTAGTTCAGAGGACAGGCGGATGGGGTAGGGGAGTAGCTACGGGGCAAAGGCGTAATTTTGTTAAAATTTATTGAAGCAAAACGCTGAAATTTATTCTGGTTTTACATGTATTACATTAGAAAAATATGAAAAATTAGAAAAGTGGAGTGAATCTTGACCAAAAAAAACCCATCCCACATATGCCTATATTCAGCCGTGCATATTCCCCACATTTTCCTATAACAGCAGGTGCATTTCGAAATATTTCTTGATATAATTTATACGGCATGAAAATGAAATTACTTTTTTTCTTACAATAGTAAGATGAATGTTTCTTCAATCGAAGTTTAACAACAACTAATATCAGTGTTGTACAAGGAAGGCATGGAACTTCAAAATATCTCTGCTAATCTCCTTTTGCAGGAGTGCTGTTAAACATTTCAAGAATATGTCTTTCATTTGGATACAAAATGGCCATTATTTCAGTTACAAACTGGCCTTATTGTGTCATATGTAATATTATACTGAAGACATTCAGCTATCGGCATATATGTACCGTATGACACATCTAAGATTTCATTTGCGAGTTTGTAAAAAACGAGCAGGCGTTATCTGGTAGTTACATCAGCCTTCGTTAGAGAAGCACCATCAGTATGTCTGCTTTCACGGGTTACCGAGACGGCGGATAAAATTCTGTCTCAAGTGCACTGTTCTGTGTTGAAAAGAAAACATCCCTTGGCACAGCCAAAGCTAGCGGTGTGCAAAAAGTATGAAACTTAATACAGGTTGTGGCAGATTCTATAGTTAGTAAGTCTGTTCTGCATGTCTCTACCACCCATCATTCATATATACTACCTAGAGCAGTATAGCACTCGTGGGCCGCTTTAGCGTGGGTTTCTAGCAGCAATATAACCGTCAAACCCAACATCCATGAGAAACTGTGTGATTGGCTGAATGGTCTTTCAATTATCTCCATAAACCAATGAAAAGACCGAATTCCTTTTTTAAAAATTTAACCGACGAGTTTCTAGAACATGAAAGATATCACTTGATGCACTCTATAGGAATCCGTTAAGAATATGTACAAGAGAAATCTTCTCCAATATAACCCACTTAATCGCATACTGCTTAATTGACAATTTTGCTTAATCTAATAGATTGGGAAAATTACAAATCCATAATTTGCCCCATACCTAGGTCTGGTTAAAGGGGTAGTCTGGATAAATACATAAAATATTCCTGGAATTAGGGTATGCCATAAGAAGGTTTCCTTAACATCAGATGAGTTGTTTAAGCTGATCTCTCATCACAGCTCCCGAGCTAGTGTATCCAATTTCGCTTAAGCCGATGCTAGGAGCCGTGTGGATACTTCATGGTCTCCACATGAACAGCTGCAAAAAAAAAGCGCGGCTGAGATGCTAAGGCTACGTCCGATAATTCACCGTATTCTCGGGTCTGAATGTTAGGCGTCGACGAATGCTTTCCTGTATGGTCATATGGTTGCTTTTTAGTCGCCAGACGTCGTCAATTTTTCCCACCTCTTGCATATCGCTCCAATAAGGAGGTTTCCAATGTACTACAATTGGCAAGAGCCGATATATGGTATGGGCATAAATCATCCTACACGTCAATAACATAATGTAAAAACAGTTAGAAACATTAATAAATACAAGTCCTTGCAAGAGAGAAGCGGCGAACAGATTTTAATGGTGTCTACAAGACAACGCTATATATTCCATGGTATAAATCAGTGCCATCCATAATCATTCATTCCAACTGAGCAGCAGTACTTGGAACGAAAGATTATGGAAGATTCAAATCTGTACTGTCTGCATTAATATTGTGCTTAAAATAAATTCCACTTAATTAGTTATATTCAACAAGGGTGTATTCCAACTTCACAGGTGATATATAATATCACTACGATCGTAGTGTTGCAAATATCATCAGAATTTAACCTACTCAATTACATATCTAGCCTAGTCAAAAACAAAATAACTGAGGGTCGTTGAAGCACCATATGTTAAATATCAATATTCGATCGTATTGTTGCAAATATCCATCAGCGTTTATCTGTATTCGCTGACATATCTAGCCTAGTCGAACTGGTCACGTGTTTAACATATCCATTGTATTTAAATGAACAATCACAATCAAAGCAAAGCTGACACAATAGAGTTCATTTTGATAAAATAATTTTTTTCAAGGAAATTGTTGACCGCTCCTATTCAAGACTATAACTCTCATTCTCTATTTTCTATTCCACTGTATATTATATCGAATACCTACGTGAATTTAGATGTGAACAATGTTAGACGAAACGTAACAGTTATGTAGGATCTGATGACATAAAAATTGATTTTCATTGGACTGAGTCCATGGTCCCAACCGCCACATACCTCCGAGTTAATATTAAACGGTACTCCCACGTGAAAAACTGAGGCTGTTAGCTTCAGATTAGATACATTTGTATCATCAGAGCACATCTGTATTCAGTTATTGCGTGGCTATGGTCGGGATATAACTAAGAGCAGCTGTGCAAAACTCATCTGATCTTGTCAGATTTCTCCGTTTATATGTAACGCATACCGGCTATGCTGCTCCAGCCCCGCCTCTTCCTATACATGTACGTATAAAGTCCACTTTCGCAATCATCCACAGCATGGCTACAAGCCTTCCGTTGCTGATCATTTTACCAAAGAACATCAAATTCAGTGATTTCAGTGTATCCGTTTAGGGTCGAAGCATCAAATGCAATGATGTAAACATTTAGGATACCAATAGGAATTCTCAACGTCATTTTCTGGTCTTCATATATAATTGCAATGTTTGTTACGGTACCATAGTCGAATACATAATCTTTGGTTATAAATTGCTCAAGTTTCTGCTGGAGAGTGGAGCTATGCATCCTAGATTCCAGATAGTCTGTGAGTTGACTGGGTCGCTGGGATTGCTCCAAGCGCTACTTGGAAATATGTCTATTGACGAAGAATGTGTTATTATGCTAATGGGCGCAATAAATTCCATGTTCAGGTAAAACTTTTGATAGAATGCCAAAGCTTATATTTCATTGAATTTATCGCATCGATTCGCTAATCGAAGGAAAGTAATGTCTAAAATTCAGAAGCGAAGAGATAGGAGAGTCTGACGGTAGTTCTCTCACGTTTTGTTTATTATGCGCAACTCAATAACACATTCTTTGCCAAACTACTTTCTGTACGAATCTCGAGCCCAAGCAGACAACACCATCTAGTCTAGTTTTAATACGATGTGCCGTTAAGGCTATCTGTAGTTTCCTTCAAATTCAATGAAGGTGGATATATATCCTCCATTGCTTCATTTATATAGCAATTTTTTTTGGCGTTTGGTGAATGAGAAGGAACGGGCTTTGAAATGATCGGATTTTAAAAGCGACCACATATAGAAACTGTTGACCGCTCCTATTCTAGACTATAACTTTTGTTCTCTAGTTTTCTATTCCGTCGTATATTATATTGGATATGCATGTTAGCAATCATGTCAGATCTGATCACTACATATAAATTTATTGAGGCTATTAGATCCAGGTTAAAGACATTTGTATCATCGGAACCAATCTGTATTCAATTAATGCGTGGTTATATTCGGGTTATCACTAAGAGCAGCTGTGCAGAAGAACATTATCTGATCTTGTCAGATTTCTCCGTTTATATGTAACGCATCTCGCGATATGCTACTCCAGCCCCGCCTCATCCTAAACGTATAAAGTCCACTATCGCAACCATCCACAGCATGGCTGCAAGCGTCTCGTTGCTGATCGTTTTACCAAGGAACGCCAAATTCAGTGATTTCAGTGTATTCGCTCAGGATTGAAGCATCAAATGCAATGATGTAAATATTTTGGATACCAATGGAATTTCTCAACGTCATTTTCTGGTCTTGGTATATACTTGCTGATATATAATTGCAATGTTTGTTACCCAGGTCGAAGACATAATATTTAGTTACAAATTGCTCAAGTTTTTGCTGGAGAGTGGAGCCATGTATCCTAGTTTCCAGATAACCAAAATGCCACCTGGGTCGTTGGGATTGCTCCAACCGCTAGTTGGAAATAGGGATAATTCTCTGACGAAGATTGTGTTAGTAAGATATTAAAAAAATGAACGCAATAAATTCCGTGTCCACGTAAAACTTTTGGTAGAATACCAAAGCTCAGATTTCATTTGAATTTATCGCATCGGTTCGCTAATGGAAGGGGAAATATAACGTCTAATCAGAAGCGAGGAGATAGGGGAGGCTGGCGGTAGTTCTCTCACGTTTTGTTTATTATGCCTAACTCAGTAACACATTCTTTGCCAAACTACTTACGAATCTCGAGGCCAAACAGACGACACCATCTAGAATATAGTACCGTCAGATCTTCAGGGCAACTGCAGGCGAAGGATGAACTGTATGTATCCAACCTATTTTATATAAACAGAGCGATTGTTGATAATATATGACAGAAAAATTAAGATCCCGTTTCTCTCGTTTGGGAGCTTTTATTATATCTAATAATTTGGGTGCACTTGCAGCGTTTGAATGAAAGCGAAATAAAATTCAAGTCGATAATTTACGTGCACGACTTCGGAAGACTGTGGATGGTATGGATCTCCAGTGGACGACAGTCACTCACACATAAACACATGTAAATCATCCCAATTGAACCTCAAAGCAAACTTATAACCAGATATAGTTTAATCTCCCGAGCCACAGCAGCGTTTCTTGAATGTTCATTGGAACAAAGATACGTATATACGGGTCTGTTTTACCTCACTGGCGTTGCTGGTGACATGAAAGATGACCATGCACATGACCTTCGAAATAGAGTTGTCGCCTCTACGTCGATCGGATTTTTTTGAGAATGGTTGATTTTATCCCTCACTGGTTGATTAGGAATACTTTGGACGTGTTCAGCGAAACTTTGCCGGCAGGAGTGGGTGATATACTGGACTTTCTGAGAGATCATAATCACTGGATACATAAAACATTCATCTGACGTCGTGCATAAGATCTGACTTGATACCAATGGAATTCTCCAACGTTACTTACTGGCTTTGGCTGATATTTCATCGCAGTGCATGTTTGTTACACAGTTCGCATATATAATCGATACTTGCAAATTCCTCGAGTTTGTGCTGGAGATTGGAGTCTACCTCAGTAGATTTTAGATAGGCTATGTGTCGTCTGCATCGTTTGGATTTCCCCATGCACGGAAACACTGGTAATTATTTTTCTCACCAAGAATGCGTTATTTGGCTATATGGGCATGATAAATCCCATATCCAGTTAGATGACTGATAGAAAGCCAAAGCTTAGATTTCATTTGAATTTATAGCATCGGTTCACTGATGGAAGGAAAGTATTGTCTAACATTCTGAAACGAGGAGATAGGGAAGGATGGCAGTAGTTTTTTAACGTTTTGTTTATGAAGCCGCTCAATAACACATTCTTTCCCAAACTACTTACACGAATCACGAACCCAAAGCAGACGACACCATCTGAAATCTAGCACCGTCGAGCCTGCAATGATATGTATTCGACCTATAACATAAACAAAGCGATTGTTGATATACTGCTAATATGACAGAAGAAATTATATTCCATTTCTATCGCTAGAGAGTTTCTATTGTATCTGAATAGTTTGCGTACAATAGAGGGTTTGAATGAGGGGAAATCAGCTTCAAGTCAGTAGTTTATGTGTTCGACTTCGGAAGACTGGAGATGGTCTTGAAACTTCAATTTCAAACTTTAGGTTAACTTCAAGTTATCCAGATTTAACCAATGGATGCAGGTTGGAAGAAGGTCAATTTGAATACACCGCAGCATCACATCCGATATTTATGCCCAGCCGTAAATCTGAAGTAAATCCGTGTAAATCATCCCGTTTGAACCCCTCTAATCAAACTCACATCATCCATAGCAGAAAATAGTTATCAAAATGTACCACCCACGTGGACATGGACCTTAATAGACAAGAAACATCATTTGAATCTCGTTGCCAAGATGAAGCGAAAGGGGAAGAAATGGCTCTTATCTCCACAATGAAAACGATATTTTGACATCCAAATATCATGTCATGAGACATCAAAATATCATGTCATGAGGCCTTATTAGCAAATATCACTGCTACATTCCAATATTGTAAGGATGAATAGCTGGTACGTTGCCCCAGCAACGCTTCTTGATGTTTTTGTGTGAATAATAATGCGAATGCATGGTGCTGTCTTCCCTCACTGGCGTTTGTTAGAGACATTTGCAAGGTAACAGGGAACATGGTCTCAGAAATAGACTTCTCGCCACCTACATCGATTGGAAAATTTGACATTTTTTTTATTGTGAGCGAAATGATTGGTTATCTGCCAGTGGGTTTTACCCATCACTGGGTGAATCGGAATAACTTGGGTGTATTCAGTGAAACCGGCAGGAGTGGCTGTTATACTAGAACTTTCAATAGACTATAATCACTGAAGATTTTAACATTCACCTGACGTCGATCATGAGATCTGACTTGATACCAGTGAAATTTCTCAACGTGATTTTCTGGTAATGGCTGATATATAATTACAATGTTAGTTACACAGGTCGAATACATACGGTAAACATTACTTCAATCTTAATAAATTAATATCCTATCAATGCTCCCCAATCGTCCAAATGGGGAGCAGACCATCTACAGGATAACCTGCATGTAAAGAATAAACTGTATGTATTCCACCTATGGAATATAAACATAGCGATTGTCGATGTTGATATTTGTCAGAAGAAATTATATTCCACTTCCAGTTCATTGGGGAGTTTCTGTTTCTGAATTTGGGTACAATTGCATTACAAGAGCGTATGCATGAAGGCGAAATCAGTTTCAAGTCAATAATTTACGTGCACTACTTCGAGAGGCTGTAGATGGTTTTGGAAGTTCAATTTTAAGTTTACTTAACTTCAAGATATCCAGATTCAACCAATGGATTCAATTTGAAAGGATGTCTATTTGAAGACATGCGTTAGATTCGATAGTCATTCACAAAATACACCCATGTAAATCATCCACCTTGAACTCCGCTAATCAAACCCACATCCAAATAACAGAACACCGTTATCAAACTTTAACATGTGGACATTGATCTTCTTTGACAGAAAAGAAATATAATTTGAATTGTTTGGCCGAGATGAAGTGAAAGGAGAACAAATGTCTCTGTCTACAGTATGAAAATGGTATTTTGGTATCAAGCCATGTGGCTTCATTAGCAATCCTGATTACTGTATTCCAATATTATAAGGATGAAAAAGTACAACATTGATGAAGATTTATCCTTCTCGTCCGAGCACGCTTCTTGGATGTTCTGCGTTCACGACCATATGGATATATGGAGCGTCTGACGTCACTGTGGTGGCCAGATACAGGTGAAACTGGTGACGGCGCACATGGCCTTCGATATAAACTTTTGACCGCCTACATCGGTTGTAATATTTTGAAAACGACTTTCTTGTGGGCGAAATGCTGTTTTTCTGCTGGCCGGTTTGACGGGTGTGGGAATAGGGAATGTTTACAATAGATAAATTGGAATGGATGTATTCCATGAAACCTCAAAGACAGGATTGGTTACCAAATACGAGAACTTCCAATAGATCATGATCACTGAAGACAAAACACATTCACCTGACGTTGTGCATAAGATCTGACTTGATGCCAATTTCGCCCCTCATGGTCATATTTCAGATAGAAGAGGAATTCCCCATACGTTAAAACTGAAATATCGTTTTTTGTGACTCATGCAACAGATATCTTGTCATGTATTTCCGACGTTTGACCTCTATCAGCTTTATGTAATCCCGATGTATGTTTCATAGGTTGAATGCGTTCCAACGGTTGCCTTCAGGAGTGTGCCAGAATCCAGATATTTCAGATAGTGTCGTGCGATTTGGAAGGGTTCACACGTGAAGAGATTAAAGTATTTTCAGGCAAAACATGTGTTATTGAGCTAGGCATAATAAACAAATCGTGAGAAAACCACCAGCCTTTCATTTGCGAAGCGTTGTAACAAATTCTGATGAAATCTCCGTGTTGGCGTCCTACCAAGGAAGTGTACGTGCATGAGAATATAACGTGTGGAGATACTCGCAGCCAGCTACTCAGGACTATAAAATGCATTCGTTATCTGTCTTTGGCGTTTGACACATTGGTGGTGATGTTGGTGGTGGTGGTGGTGGAAGACTAGAAGTTAAAAAAAAAAACACTTGAGTGCCAAGAACTTTAATTTGCGAAGCGATGCGATAGATTCAGATGAATCTACAAAAACCTGTACGTGGATAATAAAACGAGTGGGAGTTATCTTCATTAAGCTGCCGTATATAGATACCTTCGTTATCTGTCGCAACATATATACTAGCTGGACCAGTAAGTAGTTCACGAGAGAAACTGGCGTGTTTACTGGGGTATTGGCCTTGCCTTTCTTACCTCGTAAAATGCTTTCGCATGTAATTATTGTATACTGGTCTATCTAGTCTGGCACATGTAATATTATAGCACATTACTCGCTCCCTACACCTTTGTCATCCCCTACAGGGTCACTGAACTGAAGTCATGCACCCTCACTAGATTCCAGATAGCCTATGTGTCGTCTGCATCGTCTGGAATGCGTTATTGGGCTACTATGGGCATAATAAATCTCATATCCAGGTACATGTTTTGGTAGAGAGCCAAAGTTTAGATTTGATTTCAATTCATCGCCTAGGTTCACTTGTAGAAGGAAAGTAATGTGCCACATTGGGGAACGAGGAGATAAGGAATTCTGGCGGTACTTTTATCACGTTTTGTTTATTATGCCAAACTCAGTAACACATTCTTTGCCAAACTACTTCTGAGTACGAATCTTGAGCCCAAGCAGACGACACCATCTGAAATCTACTATACCGTCGAATCTGCAGGATAACCTGCATGTAAAGACTAAACTGTATGAATTCGACTTTTGGAATATATACAGAGCGATTGTTGATGTTGATATATGACAAAAGAAATTATATTTCATAACCAGTTCGTTGCGGAGTTTCTGTTTCTGAATTTAGGTACATTTGCATTATTGAAGCGTATGCATGAAGACGAAAAATCAGCTTCAAGTCAATTATTCACAGGGCACCATCTCAGTCACCTCCTTGTGTTCATTTGGAATTTGTTGTTAAGCCTGTTGAGAGGTTGGAGCTGATGGTTTCATAAGAAGAAGATCTTTCTTTATCACCAACAGCAGTTTACTGGCTGTCACATCTGATGCCTCCATACAAAGGCTTGATTACGAATTGAGATGAGGTACCGATATATCTTCAAAATAGATATCCTCCTTGCTTAAATGTGGAAATTTAGATATATTTATCTAAACCTGATGGGCGTCGCTGTTAAACATAGATTATACATGAAGTAAACCGCCATTTCGAGCCATCTGGCGCATAGGTAAATATATATTTGTATGAACAATATCAGAAGCAAAGTTCACTTGCTTCTGAAAATATACAACAGAAACTCCTCTATGTTAATATGGAGGATATATGGTGGTCTGGCGTCATTGTCGTGGACAAATAAAGATGAAAGGTGACAGTGCACATGGCCTTCGATATAAACTTCTTCCCGCCTATACCGATTGGAATAACTTTCTTTTGGGCGAAATGGTGTTTTTCTGCTTTCTGGTTTGACGGGTGTGTCAATGGGAGGGAGGGAGGGAATTTGGCTTAATGTCACACTCAAGTTTGTTTCACTATATGGTGACAGTCAGTTTGGTTGGTGGAGGAAGCCGGAGCACCCGGAGAGAACCATCGCCCTTCGGCAAGTAACTGACAAACTTTCACACATGGACCAGCTGGGCTCGAACCCGGTGTGTCAATGGGGAGTTTATATACTGACTAAATAGGAATGGGTGTATTCAGTGAAACCTTCCAGTCGGGAATGGATACTAGATACTAGAACTTCTAATAGATCACTAAAGACATAAACCATTAACCTGACGTCGTGCATAAGATCTGACTTGATGCCAGTTCACCCTTCACGGCCAATCATGCACACATTTCAGATAGAAGCGGAATTTCCCATACGTTAGAACTGGAATATGCTTTCTTGTGACTCATTGAAAAGGTATCTTTCCATGTATTTTCGACGTTTGGCCTCTATCAGCTTTATGCAATCTCGATGTATGTTTCATAGGTCGAATGCATAACCGTTGCCTACGGTGTGTCAGAATCCAGATATTTCAGAAAGTGTCGTCGACTTTGGAAGCGTTCATACTTGGAGAGATTGGTGTACATAGATATCTCCTGGCAAAGAATGTGTTATTGAGCTAGGCATAATAAACAACTCGTGAGAAAACCACCAGCCTTGAGACCTTTTATTTGCGAAGCGATGTAACAAATTCAGAGGAAATCTCCTCCTTTTTGGCGCTCTACCAAGGAACTGTACGTTTACGAGAGCATAACGTGGGGAGATACTCGCAGCAAGCTACTCATGGCTATAAAATACATTCGTTATCTGTCCTTGGCGTAAGACACGTGGGTGTGGTGGTGGGCGGGCGGGTGTCGTGAGACAAACGAGGCAGCGACCTTCTCCCTTCGTCTCCCAGTGTTGAGGTGGGGGCAAAGGTGTGTTCATGGAATGATCTTCAATAGGTCAAAAAAAACTTCCTTGAACGGCAAGACCTTCCATTTGCGAATCGATGCGATAGATTCAGATGAAATCGCCACTTCGGCTTTCCATCAAAACCTTTACGTGGATAATAAAACGAGTGGAAATTATCTTCAGTAAGCTTCCGTATATAGATACCTGCGTTATCTGTCGCAATATATATATACTAGCTGGACCAGTAAGTAGTAGTACATGGGTGAAACTGCCGTGTTTGCTGGGGTATTGGCCTTGCCTTCCTTACCTCGTAAAATGATTTCACATGTAATTGTTGTATACTTTTGGTCTATCCAGTCTGGCACATGGAATTTTGTAGCACATTACTCGCCCCCTACAACTTTGTCATCCCCTACAGTGTCACCGAACTAAAGTCATGCAATCTCACTAGATTCTAGATAGCCTATGTGTCGTTTGCATCGTCTGGAATGCGTTATTTGGCTACTATGGGCATAATAAATCTCATATCCAGGTAGGTGTTTTGGTAGAGAGCCAAAGTTTAGATTTCATTTCAATTTATCGCCTAGTTTCACTTTTAGAAGGAAAGTGATGTGCCACACTGGGGAACGAGGAGATAAGGAATTCGGGCGGTACTTTATCACATTTTATTTATTATGCCAAACTCAATAACATTTCTTTGCCAAACTACTTCTGAGTACGAATCTCGAGCCCAAGCAGTCGACATCATCTGGAATCTAGTATATCATCGAATCTGCAGGATAACCTGCATGTAAAGGCTAAGCTGTATGAATTCGACTTTTGGAATATAAGCAGAGAGATTGTTGAAGTTAAAATATGACAGAAGAAATTATATGTCATTTCCAGTTCGTTGGGGAGTTTCTGTTTCTGAATTTAGGTACATTTGCATTATTAAAGCGTATGCATGAAGACGAAAAATCAGGTTCAAGTCAATTATTCACAGGGCACTATCTCAGTCACCTCCTTGTGTTCATTTGGAATTTGTTGTTAAGCCTGTTGAGAGGTTGTAGCTGATGGTGTCATACGAAGAAAATCTTTCTTTATCACCAACAGTAGCTGACTGGATGTCAGATCTGATATGCCTCCACACAAAGACTTGATTACGAATTGAGATGGGGTACCGACATATCTCCAAAATAGATATATTTTTTCTGAAACTGGTAGGCGTCGGTGTTAAAAATAGATTTTATATGAAGTAAACCACTATTTCAAGTCATCTGGCGCATAGATAAATATATATTTCTCTGGACAATATCAGAAGCAAAGTTCATTCGATTCTGAAAATATGCATTAGGAACTCCTCCATGTTAATATGGAGGATATATGGTGGTCTGGCGTCATTGTCGTGGACAAATACAGATGAAAGGTGACAGTGCACATGGCCTTCGATATAAACTTCTTCCCGCCTATACCGATTGGAATATTTTGTGAACAACTTTCTTGTGGGCGAAATGGTGTTTTTCTGCTCGCTGGTTTGACGGGTGTGTCAATGGGGAGTGTATATACTGATTAAATAGGAATGGGTTTATTCAGTGGAACCTTTCAGTGGGGAATGGATACTAGCTACTAGAAGTTCTAATAGATCACTGAAGACATAAACCATTAACCTGACGTTAACCATTAGCCAGCCCCGCCCTTCAGGGTCAATCATGTACACATTTCAGATAAAAGAGGAATTTCCCATACGTTAGAACTGGAATATGCTTTCTTGTGACTCATTGAACAGGTATATTTCCATGTATTTCCGACGTTTGGCCTCTATCAGCTTTATGCAATCTCGATGTATGTTTCATAGGTCGAATGCATAACCATTGCCTACAGGAGTGTGCCAGAATCCAGATATTTCAGAAAGTGTCATCGACTTTGGAAGGGTTCATACTACGAGAGATTGGTATACATAAGTATCTTCTGGCAAAGAATGTGTTATTGAGCTAGGCATAATAAACAACTCGTGAGAAAAGCACCATCCTTTTATTTGGGAAGCGATGTAACAAATTCAGAGGAAATCTCCTTTTTGGCGCTCTACCAAGGAACTGTACGTTTACGAAAGCATAACGCGCGGAAGTACTCGCAGCAAGCTACTCATGGCTATAAAATACATTCGTTATCTGTCCTTGGCGTAAGACACGTGGGTGTGGTGGTGGGCGGGCGGGTGTCGTGGGACAAACGAGGCAGCGACCGTCTCCCTTCGTCTCCCAGTTTTGGGGTGGGGGCAAAGGTGTGCTCATGGAAAAGTGCCTAAAAACTTCCTTGAATGGCAAGACCTTCCATCTGCGAATCGATGCGATAGATTCAGATGAAATCTTTACTTTGGCTTTTTACCAAAACCTGTACGTGGATAACAAAACGAGTGGGAATTATCTTCAGTAAGCTATCGTATATAGATACCTTCGTTATCTGTCGCAACATATATATTAGGTGGACCAGTAACTAGTTCATGGGAGAAGCTGGTGTGTTAACTGGGGTATTGGCCTTGCCTTCATTACCTCGTAAAATACTTTCACATGTAATTGTTGTATACTGGTCTATCCAGTCTGGCACATGGAATTTTATAGCACATTACTCACCCCCTAAACCGCTCTCATCCGCTACAGTGTCACTGATTGGAGTCATGCAACCTAACCAAATTCCAGATAACCTGTGTCGTCTGCATCGCCTGGAATGCGTTATTAGGCTACTATGGGCGTAATAAATCTCATAGCCCGGTAAATGTTTTTTATTGTAGAGAAGTAAAAATTCATATTTCATTTGAATGTATCGCCTAGGTTCAATAATGGAAGAAAAGTATTGTATCACATTGGGAAATGATGAGATAAGGAAGGCTGGTGGTACTTTTCTCACGTTTTGTTTATTATGCCTAGCTCAATAAAACAATCTTTGCCAATGACTAATCATGAGCACAAGCAGACATCATCTGGAATCTAGTGCCGTCGAATCTGCAGGGCAAGGCATGCAAAGGACGAACTGTATGTATTCGACCTATAAACTATAAACTGATGATTGTTGATGCTGCTACATGCCGGAATACATTATATTCTATTTCGTTGGAAAGATTCTATTGTATCAGCATTTGGGTACAATAGCGTGTGCATGAGGGCGAAATCAGCTCACAGCTTTATGCTATCCCGATGTATATGTTTCATAAGTCGAATGCATACCCGTTGCTTGCAGTGTACCAGAATCCCGACATTTCAGGTAGTGTCGTCCGATTTGGAAAGGTTCATACTTGGAGATATTGGTATACATAAGTATTTTCTGTGACAGAATGTTTTATTGAGCTGGGCGTAATAAACAACTCGTGAAAAAACCACCAGCCTCGAGACCTTTTATTAATTTGCGAAGCCATGTAAGAAATTCAGATGAAATCTCCTCCTCTTTGGCGTCCTACCAAGGAACTGTTCGTGCATGAGAATATAACGTGCGAAGATACTCGTAGCAAGCTACTCATGGCTATAAAATACATTCGTTATCTGCTGTTTTTGGCGTAGAAAACGGCTGTGTGGTGTGGTGGTAGTGGTGGAGTAAGAATATGGGGGGGGGGGGGAGTGGCGAGGTTCCAAACGATGCAGCACCCCTCGCCTTCTTCTCCAAGTGATGGAATGACATTGAATAGGCCCAAAATGAAGACTAGAAGTTAAAAAACCTTCATTGAATGGCAAGACCTTCAATTTGCGAAGCGATGAGATAGATTCGGATGAAATCTCCACTTTGGCTTTCCACCAAAACCTGTATGTGGATAATAAAACGAGTGGGAATTATCTTCAGTAAGCTACCGTATATAAATACCTTCGTTATCTATCGCAACAGATATACTAGCTGGACCAGTAAGTAGTTCATGGGAGAAACTGGCGTGTTAACTGAGGTATATTGGCCTTGCCTTCATTTCCTCCTAAAATGCTTTCAAATGTGATGATCGTTTTATACTTTTGGTCTATCCAGTTCGATACAGGGAATTTTATAGCACATTACTCGCCTCCTGCACTTTTCCCATCCCCAACAGTGTCACTAGACTGGAGTCATGCAACCTCACCAGGTTCCAGATAGCCTGTGTCGTCTGCATCGTCTGGAATGCGTTATTGGGCTACTATGGGCATAATAAATCTTATGTCCAGGTAAATGTTTCGGCAGAAAGCCAAAAATGAGATTTCATTTGAATATATCGCCTTGGTTCATTTGTGGAAGGAAAGAAATATGTCCCATTGGGAAAGAATGAGGTAAGTTAAGGCTGGCGGTGCTTTTCTCTCGTTTTGTTTACTACTCAATAACACATTCTTTGCGACACTAGTTCTGTGTACGAATCTCGGGCTCAAGTAGACGACATCATCTGGAATCTAGTATACCGTCGTATCTGCAGGGTAACCGCAGTAGAGGATAAACTGTATGCATTTGACCTATGGAATATAAACAGAGCTATTGTTAATGTTCATATATGACAGAAGAAATTATATTGCATTTCTAGTATGTTTGCGGAATTTCTGTTTCTGAATTTGGGTACTATTGCATTATTAGAGCGTATGCATGAAGGCGAAATGAGCTTCAAGTCAATAATTTACGTGCACTACTTCGGAAGGTTGTAGATGGATTTGAAGCTTCAATTTACAATTAAATTTAAGTAATCCAGATTTAACCATTGGATGCAGTTTGGAAGGATGTCTTTTATCATTCACAATTGTCAATCACAAATAAATCCATGTAAATCATTCCATTTGAACCCCTCGAATCAAACTCACAGCCAGATAACAACATATCGTTATCAAAATTTAACATGCAGACATGGACCGTCTTTGACAGAAAAGAAATGTAATTTGATTTTTTTTTTGCCGAGATGAGGTGAAAGGGGAACAAATTTCTCTGTCTCCATACTCCATTGTATTTTGGTATCAAAGGATGAAGAAATATCAATGGCAAAGATTAATATCCCTCGTTCCAGCAATGCCTCTTGAATTTCGTGTGCATAAAAATATGGATATGTGGAGAGGTCTGACGTCACTGTCGAAGCCATAGACAAAAGGTGGCACATGGCCTTCGATATAAACTTCTGGCCGCCTACATCGATTGGAATATCTTGAGAACGACTTTCTTGTGGGCGAAATGGTGTCTTTTTCTGCTCGCTGGTTTGACGGGTGTGGCAAAAAGGGAGTATATATACTGGTTAAATCGCAATGGGTATATTCAGTGAAACATTACATACAGGAGTGGATACTAAATACTATAGCTTCCAACAGATCATAATCACTCAAGACATAAACCATTCACCTGTGCCAATCTCGCCCCTCAGGGTCAAACAGGGTCACATTTTAGATAGAAGAGGAATCAGCTTTATGCAATCCCGACTGCATAACCGTTGCCTGCAGGAGTGTGCCAGAATCCAGATATTTCAGGTAGTGTCGTCCGATTTGGAAGGGTTCATACTTGGAGAGATTGGTATATATAAGTATTTTCTGGCAAATCATGTGTTATTAAGCTAGGCATAATAAACAGCTCGTGTGGAAATCAGGCAGCCCCTGATTTGCGAAGCGATGTAACAAATTTAGATGAAATATCCTCCTTTTTGGTGTACTATCATGGAACTGTACGTGCATGAGAATATAACGTGGGGAGATACCCGCAGCCATACTTGGAGATATTGATATACATAAGTATTTTCTGGCAAAGTATTTGTTATTAAGCTAGGCATAATAAACAGCTCGTGTGGAAATCAGGCAGCCCCTGATTTGCGAAACGATGTAACAAATTTAGATGAAATATCCTCCTTTTTGGTGTACTATCATGGAACTGTACGTGCATGAGAATATAACGTGTGGAGATACTGGCAGCCAGCTACTCATGGTTATAAAATACATTCGTTATCTGTCCTTGGCGTAAGACACGTGGTGGTTGACGGGCGGGTGTAATGGGACAAAAGAGGCCTCTCCCTTCTTCTCTAGGTGTGGGGGGCAAAGCTATGTCCAGTGAATGATTTTTAATGAGGTCCCAAATGAAGATTAGAAATTGAAAAAAATCCTTGAATGGCAAGACCTCAGCTTTGCGAAGCGATGCGATAGATTCAGATGAAATCTCCACTTTGGTTTTCTACCAAAACCTGTACGTCGATAATAAAACGAGTGGGAATTATCTTCAGTAAGCTATCGTATATAGATACCTTCGTTATTTGTCGCAAAATATATATAAGCTGGACCAGTAAGTAGTAGTTCATGGGAGAAACTGGCGTGTTAACTGTGATACTGGCCTTTCCTTCATTATCTTGTAAAATGCTTTCACATGTAATTGTTGTATACTTTTGATCTATCCAGTCTGGCACATGAAGACTTATAGCACATTACTCGCCCCCTAAAACTTTCAAAAATGTCACAGGACATCATCTCAGTCATCTCCTTGTGTTCATTTGAAATGTTTTGTTAAGCCTGTTGAGAGGTTGGATTTTATCGTGTCATGCGAAGAAGGTCTTTATCACCAACAGCAGTCTACTTAATGTCAGATCTGGTGCTGGCATACGAAGGCTTGATTATGAAGTCAGATGCCCTCTAGACTTGCATCTACCCGAAATAGATTTCTTCCTTGCTTAAATATGGGTAATTTAAGATATATTTAGCGCACCTGGTAGGCGTTACTGTCCAGTATAGATTGTACATGTAGCAAACAGCCATTTCGAACCATCTGTCGTGTTTTTCTTTCGTATAAACAATATACAATGGGAATTCCTCGTTGTTAAACAATGGGGATCATTTCTTATGACTCAAAGAAAACAATTATGCAATATATTGACATTTCTTTTCTTGTTATGAGACTATAAACCGTATACAATCATCTTGTAATTTTCTACAGGTGGATCACATATTAAAAAGCTCGAAGGAGTTATTTGTGCAAGGCGGTCTCCAGCGATTACCGCTGATGATTTAGAAAGGTTCAAGGGCTTCTTGCAGAGATTCGGAATCACCAGTAATTTCCGGCTAAGAATGTATTATTGAACATGGCATGTTCGAACACTTTAGAAAACCTTCCTCCGTGCCACAATGTTAGGTAATGTGTTCTATATCCGAAGCAGTCGGACACTTTCAGATCGTTATCCTACTAAAATCAGTACATGGGAATGGCATTTGAAGAGGCTCATTCTATAATGATCTTACGCTTCGTCTACACGGTATATTAGTTGGTAAAGCGAAATGCAGGCGTGCATCCATTGAAGTTGACGGAAACCTGGGGTGTTGAAAGCAGGATGGGCTGTGTGCGAATGGTATAGACTTGAAGAATGTGCTTCGGTTTAGATTGGCGTATTTAGACCCCTAGTATGTGTTCCACACCTTTTTTCTAATTATCTGTATAACAGAAACTACAGAAAAATATTTCATTTGTGATAATGATGCATGGGAAAAAATTTCCTTGGCAAGATGAAGACGTTTCAATCTCCCTCTAAGTGAGGTTTGAGCAGGGTGGAGAATATGCACCAGAACATAAAAGGATGATTTTTACCCGTCAACCCATCTGGCTGCGGGGTCTTGTAATCGGCATGTATGGTCGTACGGTCGTTCGCTGTCAACAATTTCTTGTCCTGAACGTATCTCATTTACTATTAAATGCATAACTTCGAAAATTACATTGAAGATGCTTAGTACGTTGCAGATGTGCAGTGTCATGTTCTTTACGCGTTTCGATGATATCCCCGCAGATTTATGGCCATTTATTCCGTTAGTCGATAATTGCTTGTCCGGACCATACCTTAGTAATTTGACGGACAACTTCTAATTTACAAAGAATTACTCTGCGGATGTGCACTTGCAAGTTTTTCTTACGTGCATGCTTCTATGATTCTTCACAGAGTTATGGTCCTTTATCCCTTTATATTCAAAACCTTCTTTTCCGGTCCATAACTCGGACCACTACTTTATGGACAACTTCGAAACTAACATAGAATGTGTATATTACCTTGTTGATGCGAGGCAATTACAAGCGTCTAGTCCGTCATTCATAATCCAGCCGTCGTCCATTAGAGAATATCCGCGTCCATAATCCAAAGACCTATTCCATTTTCCATATAACAGTATTAGCACCAAATTCAAAAAGACAATCATAGTATACATAAACATAGGCGTGTTTCCTGCAAGAGAGAAGCGGTCAACAGTTTTCAATGATGCCGGCAAGACATCATGATGTTCCAAAAATATTTGCATTCCATTCCATTTGCAAATGCGATAAATTCCCTGGCAATCCCTGATTTGGCTCCTACCCAAACTGTCGAATTATAGAACGATGGACATTGTTTTGTTCAACCCATCATTTATGAATAATATCCAACCATAACCAATACAGGTATAAAATACATATACCTACATTTACACAAGTTAGTATGTTGCGGGAGCAGAGTAGTCAATCTGAAATTCATCGACAACTTTTGCTTTTACAACAACATATTGGGATATTTCTGTCCTGTTCCGTCTCTCAACCCACACTTTGATTGGGAATGTTCCTGAAAGTATCTCTGCTTATAGCGTGATTGTGCCTAATTCTGAGTAAACACAGGCCTAGACGTTCATGCATGGCATTTACCATCTTTGCTAGCCAAGCTGACTACATCGCTCTAAACGTCCAGAGATTTGTGGTGTAGTCGACTTGGCTAGAGAAGATGGACTTTTACATGAATGTTTGCAATCAAAGCGAGATACCATACTTTAGAAAACGACATGACAATTCAATTGGATTTAATAATGATGGTCAGTGATAGGAATTCGACAACAAGAACGTCATGATCTCTTACCGGCATCATTGGCAACCGTTGACGTCTTCTCTTTTGTGAGAAACTATAACTTAAGTTGATTTATATTTTAGTTTAGGCCTGCTTGAATTTCTACACTGTAAAAAAGGGTGCTGTAATTTTACAGCAAAAAGTACTGGCAAAAAGGGTAGCAGCGGTTTTCACTGTATTTCTACAGGATGCCCCGATCTGTACATCTGTATTTCTACAGCATATGTTGTAATTTTACAACAGTGGTAGTATTGCATATAATTACAACAAAAATACCGTTAAATCAACAGAAATAACTGTACAAATCCATGGTCAGCAGAAAGTCCATTGGCCTATAGCATTTAAAGAAGTCAAGTTCCCTGGTGTCTCTCTTTCAAGAGAGAAGAGAAGAAAATTCCCAGAACGTAATGGTTCGGTTAAATATATATTTATATTCAGCACCACCGATAATATTAGAGCAAACACATTTCCTTCTATCATCCAGCACATCAGCTTTGTGAAACGGTGCAATATTAGAGGCTAAGTTGGTCTTTGAACATGTACATTAACTCCAACGACCACCCCCGAGGATTGAACCTTGGCAGGCAAACTCATTATTCCTCCTTGCACATTTTAGATAAATTGTACTTGACGTTTTCTGTGTATTATAGATGAAAAGATATGGAAAGGTATACGAAATACACCTCGAAAATAATGAACGATATTTCTACTGAATGTAAATATACACTGATAATCTTACTGTAATTTTACACCCAGATAATGTTACAATACAGCGTTATTGCCATTTACTTCAATTAATACTGTAGTTCATCCAGAAGATGCCAACTTACACTGGTTATCTGTATTGCTACAGCTATTAACTGTAAAATATCAGTTGGAACTGATGCTTCTATTTAACAGTAAATTCCACTGTCACATTTTATAAGACTTTCTACTGTAACTTTACAAACATTTTTAACAGTGTATGCTATTAAATGGTGTCGTGCGAGTAAGGTCTCTCGATTAAGGACGTTCTTTTATCGAAGCAAGTCGATAAATGTAGATGAATTGTCCTTTTTGGCTTATCCCAAGAAATGATTAAAAAATATGTTGAGATAGGTGCTTTATCCACCAATTTCATTGGCTATTGAGATTATATATCTATGGCGTTACCTTTCGTAACTTGTATCTAATTCCGCTTAACCCGGAGCTAGGGGCAGTACGAACCCATGCATTTCAATATCCCCATGGTTTTCATATGAATAGTCACAATCAAAGCGTGACTGAGATACATCATACTCTCAAGATAACGAATTACAATGGAACTCATATGGATTAAGAATACTGCTAAGCGATATTTTTTGGAACATTATTATGTCTTGCCGGTGTGGAGGCCAAGAAAGTCCGGTGGCTACGAGTGTCCGGCCCCTATATTCTAACCCAACTAGGGACATTATTCTCCACATTGGGGACAAGTGTCCGTCCTTGGTTGCAATAGAAAATTATATGAAAAGGGACACTAATCACCAATACATTCTTATCCATCACATCGGCATCACTGAAAACTGTTGGCCGCCTCTCTCTTGCAGGAAACTAGCCTACGTTTATGTAAACTATGATTATTTCTTTTTTTTCGAATTTGGTGCTAATGCTGTTATTTGAATTAGATATTTGGACTACCCGGAAATTCTTCGACGGACGACGGCTGAATATTGAATGACGGAAGAGACGCTTGTATTGAGATAATACATGAGGCAGCATTGAAGTGAAGGGGGGAGTCATTCTTCTTTATGGACAAATTTGGTTTTAAAGATGAGAGAGTTGACATGAATCTTTTTCTTCCATATAAATTACTTACGCACTACGTTCATCGGAATCTGGTTAAAGGTTCATTAAGTTCATACTTGTGGGTGGAACTATGTAGTAAACAAATTTAATTATAAACACTGAGACATAAACCATTCTCAACCACCAGACGTAGTGCAGTTAAATATAGCTACGAGTTCTGACTTGATGGTCATATCGCCTATCAAGTTCAAATCTATAGATTTATAATGGGGCGAACGATTCGGATACAACATAAATAATTATGTTAACTTTATACAGTGCCGATGTTTCTTTCAAAGGTTTAATAGATCTTGTGTAACCAGCCATTGCAGGAACTAATTATTTTCCATGCTCAATAACCTGATTTCATTGAAATAAATCTGCTTTAAACCAGACCAACAATTTCCGGATTGTTTAATGACAATACGCCAGTGATCACCTAGGCTGTAAGAAATCACGGTGTCGACCAGTCCCAGTTTGACGGCGCACGATTTTACTAATTCCGGGTTGAACACAATAAATTCAAGTTCAACTGGTCGTTAATATTTTCAGTGCTCGTGCATGAATCGGAGGATTTACTAGAAATTTAGAGATAAAATTTCGGACCCACTCTCCAGCTGCCATCACTTTGTCTGAACATCAAACAATCGTCATGCTATCTTGCTCTATAGTCCGATTGCCCGGCAGGCTTTCCATAGTATGGAAAGCCATCAGTGTTATAACTTCTGGGTTTCCACACGTGGTAATTCTACTTTCCACACGTGGAAAATACATCCAATGGTTTGACTGGTAATTACCACGTGTGGATATTTCGACCAATTATTCAACAAGGAAATACCACACGTCGAAATTATTTACCACGTGTGAAAAATATCTACCAATGATAGAACTGGAAATACCGCGTGTCGTATTTCCGAATTCAATGATTGGATGATAAATACCACGCGTGGTAAATAATATCCACACGTGGTATTTCCAGTTCTATCATTGGTAGATATTTTCCACACGTGGTAAATATTTTCCACGTGTGGTATTCCCACGTTGAATAATTGGTCGAAATATCCACACGTGGTAATTACTAGTCAAACCATTGGCTGTATTTTCCACGCATGGAAAATAGAACTACTACACGTGGACTATAGAATTACCACGCGTGGAAAGTAGAATTACCACGTGTGGGAAATCAGAAGTTATGATACTGATGGCTTTCCATAGTATGGGCGCATTAGTCTCTTTTCTAACTCTTGCATTTTCTGTCAGATTTGCCCTCTCTATTGAATCCAAATGGATTCGTATTGGATGGAACGGTTCCCTCATTATACTTA
The DNA here is from genome assembly GCA_036873755.1 of Hanleya hanleyi. Classification (NCBI taxonomy): domain Eukaryota; kingdom Metazoa; phylum Mollusca; class Polyplacophora; order Lepidopleurida; family Hanleyidae; genus Hanleya; species Hanleya hanleyi. Next base: position 34,375 of record JAVTVY010043496.1, on the reverse strand, counting down.
TTGTGATTCGTATTCAGAAGTTTTTTTTCTGACAAAGAATGTGTCATTGTGCTGGGGATAATAGACAGGAACTTACACTTCCACCAGCCGCACCTTCGTCCGATTGAGAAAAAAGAGTAGTGTGAAAAAGAGAACTTCAAGTTACAGGACCATGAGCAGGTTCAGGTTCGAAGCGAAGAGAGCGAACATGATTGGCGTCATTATCGAAAGTGACGTAATAAACGGAAGCGACAACATCACCGGACGTTGTGGCAACATTCAGTAAAGTTTATAAATATCGAAAAAGTCATATAAAGTGGAATTACTTTCGCCGTTACACATATATACACAGACATATACCAAATAAAAAACAGGGTCAGCCCTTTTCAATCTCTCCGCCCTGAATGATCGTCCCAACTCACGTTTAATTCACATAGCTCAGGCAGGTCGTAGCTATGTGTGATAGCCGAATGGAGTACTATGCCCTGAACCTGAAGGGCCCTCGGTGGCCGAGTGGTCTAAGGCGCTTCGCTGGTGACCGCTAGCCTCACACCGCTGAACCGGCACGGGTTCGAGCCCAGTTGGTCCATGTGTGAAAGTTTGTCAGTTACTTGCCGAAGGCCGGTGGTTCTCTCCGGGTACTCCGGCTTCCTCCACCAACCAAACTGACTGTCACCATATGAGTGAAACAAACTTGAGTGTGACATTAAGCCAAATTCCCTCACTCCCTGAACCTGAACCTACCCATGCCCTTGTAGTTTGAAGCTCCCTTCGTTTCCACTACTAATGCGAGGAACGACCTTCCATTTGTGAAACGATGCGATAAATTCAGATGAAATATCTTAGTTGGCTTTCGACCAATAACTGTACATGGATAATACTTATCTTAGTTAGCCACTCAGTAGGTCTATAATATATTTTCTTTATCTACCTTTATCGTACCATATATATTAGCAATATCGTAAGTTCATCTGTTACCAGGCTTATATATATGCTAAAGTATTTTTAGTATGTATCTAGCTGAAAAGTTGCATGGTACCTTGACGAGGCAATGAGTTTTTCGACCAGAGGAGAGAGAGACAATTTTACTTCAGCTCACTGGGAGGTGTCAAAGGAGATGGTACGATAAGGCGGTATTTTGGCCTATACGTGATGCGATTGAAATCGAAAAGAATAAAATGTCCTGAAAAGAATTGTTTTTAATTTAACGGCAAGAGAAAATATATGTACACAATATATGAAAGTTCCAGGTCGATTGCGTTATGATTATTGTTATGACATGAAATTGTAATCCGCGGCATGTGCTATTTCGTGAAAAGGTTAATTGGCTTTTTGATCCAAGGGTCCTTCATGTATAAATGTGTGATAAAGGACTCGATTTAGGCCCTTTTTCACGATATAAATGCAGGTAGTACGTACTGCGGATTTCAATTTCATGTCATAACTATAATCATAACGCAATCGTCCTAGAACTTTCACATATTGTGTACATATATTTTCTCTTGTTACATTAAAAACAATTCTTTTTATGACCTTTTTGTTTATTTATTTATTTTTAACCGCATTACTTATAGGCCAAAATGCCGCTTTATCGTACTATCGCCTTTATCCCATAACACATAATTCCAATCATTTCGTACTGTGTGAATTTGTATTTACCAGTTCTTTACATGTTTTTCTGCGTCATACTAGCCCGTGTTACAAATGTAATATAACATATTGAAAAATCGTGTATTACCAATGAAAGTGCTATGCAACACCAGTGAGGTGAATAACATTTCTGAGAGTGTTATAAGAAACATCTTTAATCCAGTTGTAACGTAAACAAATCAAAAGTTATAATCCCCATGATTCTATAATCGCAAGTCCAAGAAATAAAACAGGCATTTATTAGACTGCAATGATTCAATGCACTGAGCATATTTGATCACAGGAATTCATCGCTAATCTTGTTCTTGACATTACGGACCACTATCGTGAATCCCGTTAGAGCAAATGTGAATGTAAAGCAATGTGGAATGTAGGCATATGGTTTTGGGTGGGGTGGGGGGGGGGGGGTTTTTTTGTAACAACAGATCACTTCCATTTATCCGCTCATAATTCACTTTTCCCTTTTCAACTATTTTGTTTTCCTAATGTTATGCATGCAAACCTTCAACAAAAATATTACTTGTGGACAGTGGTTGGTGGAGTACTGAGCCATTCAGAAGAGTTGATACATTTCAGCAATCTGCTTCAATAAATTGTTTATCGTAATAAATTTAAATATTTTACAGAACCCCGACCTCGCCCATTCACTAATCCCTCTTTCCAGACGACAAATACACTCGCACTTGTAATGCTATTGTTCACTGAATGGTTCCGGTTTCAGTGGGCGTTGAATGCCCTTGTCAATTTTTTTTCGGGTTTGAGTCAATCGCCCCGATCTAATAGTTATCAAGTCTAAGTTTCACGGCTTTCCGAATAAAAAATGCCCCCAGCACCCAGTGAGCGTTATATGTTTTTATTAGTTTCTTTTGGTTATAAGTCACTTTGCCCAACGCAATAAGTATCCTGGCGAAGGCTCACGGCCTTCTGGCAAAAAAGGACCTCATTTGAACGCCAAATGCACTGTTCGAACTTTTATTATCATAGTTTACCCACTTTAAACCCCAATATAGTCCAGACGAATTTTCAGGACCTTCGATCAAAACAGACTGTTACTAAAATTATAGTAAGTACATATAACGGAATGCAAAAGCTAATCGACATTCAGTCGATGGAGTTAGATGCATTGTTGTTCATTCGTTGCACCTAGAGACCCAGTTTCTTTCACGTACTGTTATAAATGTGGCGCTTTTGAGTTTTGATTGTTTTACTTTTCGAAGGTATAGCCAACAGGTGTTTCGTCTATAACTGGAATCATCAACTTCCACACATTTCTACGGAGCCGTGGAGGGGACATAGTTAATATTTTTTTAATTTCCCCCGAGATAATAACTAGGGGAAAATTCATCATTGGTCAATTATCTCGGGGGAAAATAATTTGCCCCGAGATAATTATCTAGGGGTAAATTCGCCATTGGTCAATTATCTCGGGGAAAATTAATTTTCCCCGAGATAGGGAGAAATTCGCGATTGGTCAGTTATCTCGGGTGAAATTATCTCGGGGTAAATTATTTTCCCCCGAGATGATTGACCAATGGCGAATTTCCCCCTAGATAATTATCTCGGGGGATATTATCTCGGGGAAAATTAATTTCCCCCGAGATAATTTCACCCGAGATAATTGACCAATCGCGAATTTCCCCCCAGATAATTTTGACCAATGGCGAATTTTCCCCTAGTTATTATCTCGGGGGATATTATCTCGGGGAAATTAAAAAAATATTGACTATGTCCCCTCCACGGCTCCGTACATTTCTGCCCAGATAGTTGTTTGTATATTTTAGTAAACGCGAGGTACATTTTCTTGAAGGACGGACCTCACTTGGGACCGTGCATTTTACACGTACACAGGGTGGAAAATATACTACCTTGGGTAAACTAGCCTTCTCCAAGCACGTCTTCTAGATATTAGAAGATAGAAATATCTCGGGCGTAAAAGAGATACTTTTGGAGGGACCGTTATCAGCAGCTCATCTTCCGCCTGCCAGACTTGAAGAAAGACAACACGAAGGCCTTCAAGCTTCCAGGTAGTCTGCTTCATGGGTTATACATCTAACCTTTAGTCATGATATATTAACTCGTATAAGATTCATGGTTTTTATTAGCTGTACTGCCTATTGAGTGATAAACTACTACCCCAAGTTTATCGTGTAATATATCGTTTCATCCAAATGAAAAAAACTATTATATATTGCACCTGGCATGGGTCCACCAATGTTTTCGGTACTTGTTATGTATTCGCATACAAAATCACCAAAAATCTAGAAGCCTCTCGATGATTAAATCCACTTGACCTGATAACATTCACCTTGTGGGACATCAACTATAAAAGTCTTGAGGAAAGTTTCCCATGGAAACACAAACATCCCGCCATTAACGGCTGACCGGTGTAAGCAAATGTCATCCAATTTGTAAACAGGGAGTTTTCTCAACTCCAACGACATGTCTTCTTCCAGCATGCTTTCACCAAAGTGGCCCAAATCAACATCAGGAAGTACAGTTCGAAGTTTCATGTGCGATTCGAAATATCAGATTTCTCAGAGATGCTGAAAAATCAGATCTTATAAAATCCCCAGACATCTGCTGTCAAATTTCTAAACAATGTAGTCCCCGGACACCGATTATGCCACCGATTGATACCACCTGCTGAAACTGAACCCTGCTGTTAGTCTAACCTAACACATACATATATCATGCTGTTGAGGCTATGTTGAGGTAGGTGACGTACAATATAACATGCCAAAATGTAATAGTATATACGGGTGTCAGAACAGACATCATGTATAGCAGCTGTTGCCCTCAAAACGTCCAACATCATGATAACAGGGTTATTTTTCGTCTGGATACCAACGTGACAACTGAGATAATTATATCGTCTATCCTTAACAATATTCCATGTCATCTAAACAAAAGGTATTTGGTTTCTGGATTTGTTTTTTGATCCGATCACATCTAAGTCGGTTGCATATTGTCAACTGGAATTTCAACATAAATTAATTCGCGAACATGGCATATAGATATTAGTTTCTACCAAGTTGACGGTGGGAATAATATATCTCATCAACGGGATACACACTGAAATGCTTTTTCAAACCCAGAATTTTATTCCTCTCAATGCTGGCATCTTTAAGGTGCTGGTATGGTCTTTGTATTTGATTATTGTGGTCATGAAATCGGGAATAAATATTGGATGCGCTGGCACTCTTCAATTCATGACTCACTTGTTCAGTTTGTGAAAAGATAAATAAACAAGCTGACATCATAGTGTACATGCATATATCTAAGGAGTTAATATGTAATCATGATGAAACTAAAAAAAATAGCCACATCATGTACATGCAGTAATAATATGTGATAGTTCGTGCGATTCTTTTGGTTAATAATCTAACTGAGTAGATTAAACGTTCCCTAACATGCCCGTAAATGTCAACAATGCATATCCGACAACGAAACGCACTTGTTATCGTCCTATTGAACAATCAGTGGTATCCACATCCCAGAATCGCGTTTGACTACAACTAGCATATTACGCGCCCTGAAAATGAAGTGGGAACCAAATAACCATGTACTGATTGGAGGAGCAATAATGTTCGCCATGCACAGGCGTATTCACTCCATGCCTCTCAGATGTCAACTGAATGACTTTCCCAAGCTTCGTTGAAAATAAGAGTATCGTCATTGTAACTGCATACAGCCTTATTGAATCAAACGACATAGAAATAGATCCTCGATTGAATTGGCTTCCTTGCAGAAACGCAGTCGAAATATATTTGAACGGACTTTTGCCTCGGGAAGTTGTTGATCACTCTTTTCAAATATATTGCACTGAAGCATTTCTTTAGATATATCGTCTTTTTCAGAATCTTGGATCGTCACGCAATTTAACTCCCGGTAGTCAATACAGAACTTTTGCTGTCATCTTTCTTCTCGACCACCACGATTGTTGCAGCATACAACGACTTTACAGTTACATGACTTCCATTCTAATATCTTTTTCCCTTCATCCCTGAGAGTTGTTGTTGTTGCTGTTGTTGTTGTTGTTGTTGTTGTTGTTGTCAATTGTAGATAGAAGAATCAAAACACTGAGCTATCGGTATAGGCATCAAATCCGCCATGCACAAAAGAATTTCCGCGTGAATAATCGAAATAGCCATTCTTGGTAGATAGCTCCAATTCCAAACAGTCATACAATGAAAAAAGTCTGTTTCTTTTAGCGATCAGCCGTTCTCAATGAAGGTCGCCATATATTTTGGTTTTCTATTGGTGAAATCCTTGATGTTCAATTGCCACCTACAAGAATGGTATAAAATGCAAACCAATAATCTTGTTATCCAGCCTACCGTTGACTGGGAAGTTCTGTTTAATGTTTCACCAGATCTTTTTCCATCTCCAAAGCAACCAGTACCTGCATTCTTTATACATATATATCTATTCGTTGTAAGTGGTTCAGTATTGTAATGAAATCGACATACACGATTACCGATATGTATCTTCGCCTCTAACTAGCATTTCTGATTCACAGAGGCTGTAAATTGGAAAATAATTTCTGTGAAAACCGTGTAGAGTTTTTAGAGAACACATGATATATTAACTGTCTCATTAACTGAAATATATAATATATTATCTGTCAAAACCGTTGATTTAGTGGATTCTTGAGTCTTCTCGCTTCAGCACGTTTTGGCAGATATTGTTTTATGTTGTCAATGTACATCTGCCGACTGTTATTCATTTTTCCATATGGCGGGCACCTATGTGCAGAAAAGCATATCTGGAGTCGTTTATTCATCTTGCTAGGTCGAAGCCAAACCTTTCCAACCTTCTTCACGGCGTACGCCTGGCCTAGCAATTAACTGTTTCTGAAGTTTTGTGTACTCATGCGCGGGCGAGCCAAAAATGGAAACTCCTCGTCTGATGAGCTGGGATAGTGATCAGTGTAGAATAACCTGTCCCGCATTCTACTTTGTAAATATGCTCTGAGCTTTGTATTTTGTAGATGTAGTAGAAGATAGACTGTACTCGGTAGTGTCCTCTTGTGCAGTCTCTTGAATCATTCCTTGTCTATCGCCTGATTCACTCTGGCGTTAAATATAAACACGCCCGTAGGTTACTTATTAACGCATGCTGCATTCGAAAAAAGAATACAGGAAGTACGAATCAGTTCATACTATAAAAGCAACGACCATTAAAATGTGGAGTCTATGAAAAGGAGTTAACTCATGCAAGGATTGAATATCTAGACATGCTGTTCATTCGTATATAAAAGCTCGGCTGAGATACCAAGGCTTCGTCTTAGAATCCTCCGTATTTAAGTCTGAATGTGAGGTGCCGAGGGAGGCTTTTTAGTCGCCAGACGTCGTCAATTTTTCCGAACTCTTACATTTCTCACCAATTTATAACTCTCCGATAGCTGTAGAGAATAGGCAAGATTTCTACCTATGCACCTTTTCAACATTTTTTCAAATATTTTGATTGTAACTGCCGGTTGCTTAACAGCAGTATCGATGGTTTCATGTCTTGACGGCTATGACGCCTCATTTATTCATGATTAAGCACCAGATATTCAAACATACAGGATGACACCCGGTGTGAATCTTGGAAGCAATTGTTCATGAAGAGTGACCACAATGAACTAATAAAGTTAATAAATCTTCTCCAGTCGTTCACTATATCATAAAATCGAGTTTCGCAGGTATTGCTGTCATCAACAAGAATTCATTTGCAGTTTGTCAGTCTGTCAGACGAATGTATGATTATCTCATTATGCGGAGTTGAACAACATGAATGTGGCTCAAACGATCTTTGTGTGTTCATCGTCGCTGGATCTGAAGGAGCATCGCGTTCGGACTGGAAGTGACTTACCCGCCGACTCTTAAGTTCTGCCCATCTTATTTCAGAATAATTGTATTCCAGAGAGATATGCGTGTGACGTACATATCTCGCCTAGAATAGTATTTACTAGATCATGTTGAAAAAGTGACGACTTCGATAAATGTCACAAAGAATTAGTGCGGAAATCAAATGATCTTCTTTTTAAGTTCCTCAAGTTTGGTGATAGATTGATGACAAAATACACCCTTATGTTACCATTGATAGAGCGTTTTTAACATTGTGTTGACGGTTGTCATGATGGTCATTGTGAGGGCTTATAATTCTGATCGTGACTGAAAAATGCACACGCATATATGACACGGAACGAAAACGGATTGAAAATTCACTTTGACTGGAAATTTAAGTACTTGTCAGTCATAGGGATTTGACAAAGAAATATTGCTGGCATCAAGATTTTCTCTCACCAAGAAACCACCATACAATATTCATTATTTCTGCATGGATTTGGGTGTTAACCTTGTCATATGATAACGGTCTCCCTGTTAATGGCACGAAAATCTTATAAGGAGATGACATAGCATGATGCTGGTAAAATACGGACGACGTTTACCTGTCGAATGTCCGATTTGTTGCCAATAAGGCTACCACCCGGGAGGTAAATGCAAATATCCCTTTGGATCTCTTTTATAAAAACACGAGTAAGATTATAGCACTGAGTTAGAGTAACATGTTATATTACTTAACCCATGTTACGCCATTTTCCGCAAAAACAACATTCGATAATTATTATGATGATATGAAGCTGATAGATATACTGTAATACCATGAAAGGCACAACGATCCTTACCAGTATCGTGCTTTTCTTGAAAGTAGTTAAGCATCAGATGCGAAAATGTGAGAATCTAAAATCCGTCCTGTAATTTGTGCTATTTACAGCTACACTGCAGATTCATTCTCTTAACTGTCTAACTCATTTACTGACAACTCCGTATATACATTACTTTTAACCACCAGTGGCCTTAGTTATTTCAAGACTGAGCTTCTGTTAAGTGTTCTGGTATACAGGTTAAATGGATATTGACTCTACTTCCTGATCTCGCTGTATGGGTTTGATCTTTTAGTTTTGATCATGTAGGACCAGTCCCCGATCTTCACCTCTGGTCCACGGCTCGTTAGTACTGCTTACTTTGAGAGTTTATTTTCAGCGTAAACTTTGTGGGCTGTTGGAGAAATTATCCTTACTCTTACACGAACGCGTACGAGATCGGGGTTAAACAGATGAAGAATCAAAGAGTAGAGAAAATCTGTTTTAACTATGGTATACTACTTTAATTCCACTATAGATTGCACGGGTCGGATTGGTATTATGGCCATTTATTGAAGGTTTTTGAAGCTTTTTCTAATAAAATAGACAGTATTTTGAATTGAACTCTGTGGGAGATATCTCCTACTCAAGGATCAAGGTCCCCTAGCTCAAGGGGTAAGAAAAGTATTATCGGGGGGGGGGGGGGAATGGCCCAGGCCAGATAGGGTTAACCCACGCATTTCTAGACCCTGATGGTGTTCATATGAACAGGCACAATGAAAGTGTGACTGAGATACATCATACTCTAGATAACGACTCTACAACGAAAATCATATGGATTAAGAATACCGATCAGCGATAAGAATTTTATATTTTTGGAACACCTTGAGGTCTTACCGGCATCATTGAAAATTGTTGACCGTTTCTCTCTTGCAGAAAACTAGCCAATTTTTGAGTATGCTATAATTTGTTGTTATTTTTCGAATTTGGTGCTAATGCTGTTATATGAATTAGGTCTTTGGATTATGGACCTGGAAATTCTTCAAAGGACGGCGGCCGAATATTGAATGACGGAAGTAGTATAGTAAATCTCAATTGAGTCGTATTGACCTCAGAAATTTGCATAATTTGAGGAGGAAACGAGGAGGTGACAGCCAATCAGAAGCGAGTAAAATTTGACCTCAGAAATTTGCATATGACGTCACTGGCTCGGCGTGTGGGAGGTGGTGGTGGTGGGTTTAAAATGGCGGCTTGTGGGTGGTGGTGGTGGTGGGTTTAAAATGGCGGCCTGTGGGAGGTGGTGGTGGTGGGTTTAAAATGGCGGCCTGTGGGTGGTGGTGGTGGTGGGTTTAAAATGGCGGCCTGTGGGCGGTGGGGAGGTCACGGGGAGAAAAACCCCTCACATTACCCTCAAAAAGACCTCTAAGCCATATAATAGTAATAAACATAATCTATAGGTGTTGTACCATGTTAATAGGATCAGTCTAGCATCTGTACCACCCTAGAGTCGAGCGTTTATTGTCCCGTGTATCTCCGCAGAAAATCAACAAACAAAATGGCGGCTCCAGGATGGTGTGGGGACGCCCTTTCCACATCACGGCGTCGATCCTAACCATAGCGCCATCTGCACACACTGACGCAAGGGAGACAACTCGTGTGGCCCAAGGGTATGGAAATAGCCGTTTTTGAGCTATTGGAGGTACTACTGGTCCAATGTGGTCTAGTGAGGTATCAATGTGAAGCCTATTTGAAGGGGCATCTGACTGGACTATCGGCGTCGGCATTGTCACCATTCTGCGCATGCGCGGTGGCCCAAGGGTATGGAAATAGCCGTTTTGGAGCTAGGGGAGTTACTCATGGTCCAATGGGGTCATATGAGGTATCAAAGTGAAGCTTATGTGAGGGGGCATCCGACTGGACTAGGGGCTCGTGCGTTGTCACCATTCTGCGCATGCGCGGTGGCCCAAGGGTATGGAAATAGCCGTTTTGGAGCTAGGGGAGTTACTCATGGTCCAATGGGGTCATATGAGGTATCAAAGTGAAGCTTAGGTGAAGTGGCATCTGACTGGACTAGCGGCTTGGGCGTTGTCATCATTCTGCGCATGTGCGGTGGCCCAAGGGTATGGAAATAGCCGTTTTGAGAGCTAGGGGAGTTACTCATGGTCCAATGGGGTCATATGAGGTATCAAAGTGAAGCTTAGGTGAAGGGGCATCTGACTGGACTAGCGGCTTGGGCGTTGTCACCATTCTGCGCATGCGCGGTGGCCCAAGGGTATGGAAATAGCCGTGTTGAGAGCTAGGGGAGTTACTCATGGTGCAATGGGGTCGAGTGAGGTATCAAAGTGAAACTTATGTGAAGGGGCATCTGACTGGACTAGCGGGTTGACATAGCGGCATTCTGCGCATGCGCATAGACGTTTTGGGATGTAGGGGAGCCCCTAATGGTGCAATGGGGTCGAGTGAGGTATCCAAGTGAAGCCTAGGTGAAGGGGCATCTGATGGGTTGGGTGTGCGGTAGGAATATCATTCTGCGCATGCGCAGATGCAATGCGGAGCTCTCGTCCAATCAGAAGCGAGTATTTCAAATCCGCCACGGAGATCTCGTCCAATCAGAAGCGAGTATTTTGACCCGGTGCATTATGGGATATATCCAAGATGGCGGCACGTATGTTCAAGATGGCGGCACATCCGGTGTCGAAAACTGGCCATTTTTGTCGGGATGTGGTCACCTAGTGTCGAAAACTGGACCCTGTATGGGTCCCGCTAGACGTGTTGGAGCTAGGGGAGCCACGAATGGTCCAATGGGGTCGAGTGAGGTATCAAAGTGAAGCATTCGTGAAGGGGCATCTGATGGGCTGGGTGTGGGGTTGAACTATGGGCATTCTGCGCATGCGCAGTCTGGCCGTAGTATAGAAATAGACGTGTTGCGGTGTAGGTGGGCCCCTAGTGGGTCGATGGGATCGAGTGAGGTATCCATGTGAAGCCTAGGTGAGGGAGTTACACTAGGGTGTCGTTTCCATTCTGCTGCGCAGGTCACGTGGGGGTTGTGACGTCACTTCCGGGTTTTTCACTAAAAAACTACCTCCAAACATAGAAGAGTTCCAATGTTTCCCCTTAGACGTCCGTATGTTCAACCTCCGGGTTTTGTTTTTCCCGCCCCGGCCCCCCAGCGCGAGCGGCGCGCGCGTCATCACGCGGATGAATGTCGGATCTGTATTATGCAATCGGATAGCGGTTGTCGTGAAAAAAACAACAAGTTTAGCAATGTTTATATAGTTTATTACCCCCAATGTTACATCATACCCAGGCTGGGGGAGCCGCCCTGGGTATGTTTAGTATGTTCACAGCAAAACAAATTGAAATATCAAACACCATGTTTTATTATTTAACACATTGTGACATGTGTTTACTGAGCTCAAGTCAGCGAGCAGCATGTAGACATAGAGTGTGTGTACGGCATGATATTCATCAGTGTACGGGTGACGCATTCAACCGATGGGGGTGATCGGTCAGCTTGGTAAGGAAAAACGTGACATTGGTTACCCTCTCTACCACCCATTGAATGTTGGGGCGTTGACGATGCGCCCATCTCAAGGCATCCACGGTGTCCAGTATCTCCAGCATCGTCTCTAGTGACCCCGGTTAATGATGGTGACCGGCTGGTCAAACACATGGTTGTTGGCACTGGGATAATAATACTGTAACTGGTCCGTCTTTTTGTGACGTAAGATGTACCCGAAAGCGACATTCAATGTAAAGGCCGTAGTTTGATCGTTGAAGATGGCTTCCACGTAGCTGCGTAGACAGGTGCGGTTGGTCAGTGGGAAATTGTAGATATCTTGAGGGTGGAAACAGTACCGTGTCATGGACCAATGGCACCGATCGATGTCACTGATTGGATGGTTGTCCTGTAAGAGATCGCTAGGAACATTTATGGGCTCCACCAGAAAATGTTCGATGTTGTCAGGACTCGAAACCGTAACGCTGGGGTCCAGCTGGATATTCAGGCTCTTCAGAACTGTGGGTATAGGCGGGCTCTCCTTCATCGCATCACCAGTGGCGTTCGTCTCCCCGGGCTTATCTTCACTGGGTCTGACCTTCTGTGGCTCCTCTTCAGTAGGAGGTTGTCGTTCATGCTCATGGGCATGAATCAAACGTCGGTGACGCAGCAACTGACTGGTCAGTTTGAAAAGCCGACCACAATCCTCGCATGAACGCTTGGGTGGCCCATGAATTGAGCGTTCGTGGCGCAGTAAATCATCCTCCCGATTAAATGACCGTGCGCAGGTTATACAAGTATACCGTGCATCGTTGTGGGTGGAGGCCTCGTGGCGTCGTAAATTATCTAGACGAGTAAACTGCTTCTGGCAAGTTGTGCAAGTGAACATCTTGGTGGTTGACAGAGAGTCTGAGGAAACGGCAAGGCCGCTCCCCTTTTATAGCACGCTAGCTGGTGATCTATTTTTAGCACACTCTACCCCAAGTCGAGGATCGAGACTGGTGTAATGGTGTACGACTGAGCCGCATTGCGCAGACGCGAAGTACCCGGATGATAGACACGGACGTCACCGATCCGAAAAGACACGGACTTTACCGAAAAGACACGGACTTTAACGAAAAGACACGGACGTACCCGAAAAGACACGAAGGTGAACGCCATTGTGGGAAACCCCCACAGACAGGTCAACATGCATTCCTATGATGTTCACAGGTTATTCACGCATAATAAAAGGATTGACCTGTAATCTGTGTTGTTGCTCTCTTTTTTGGACTAACCCATCAGAATAGTACGTATCACGGACTACACCCGTAGAGCTACGTATAGGCGCGCATGTGTGACATGGTCTATAAAACACATCCCTCTGGATCCCACACCTTCATTTCTACGGTTGCAGAGCCATGACGGAGATCCAGCCCTATGCGACTCGCATTTTACAGCATGCCACCGTGGTTAATTCACTCACGGGTTACCGAGCAGTGGTCCGGTCCATGTTTGCAGATGGCGACGACAACGAGGGCGACGCCAGATCCTGAACGAGTTCACAGAAGCGGTCCTCAACAGAGTGCACTCGATGGAGAGGTGTGCCATCACTCACCACTACTGGACTATGACAGCCATCCTTGATGCTCGGGCTATGGACCAGGAGCGCTCACGCCGGAACCAGCCACGGCTGGTTGGCCTAGTCATGGTCTGTGCCCTATTGACCCTGGCGCTGTGGTATTGACAGTGGGACTATAAATACGAGGGTGAGACAGAGTGTGTGTCATTCACCGTTCGACATTTGGAGCAAGCATGTCATCCGACCTACGAGCCATCCTGCCCCTTACACCCCAGGTGGGGTTACACGTCTATGAAGATAGTCACCCTGGTGGAAGACCGTGGAGATATTTGCTGGGCACCCGCTGAGACCGCATCGAATACGGTGACGCTACCTCGTGACGGCTGGACCAAATTTAAACGGGTGTTGAGCGGTGAGCTCGACGGACACCTCATCCACATAGACAATGCCATCTACGTATACCGTACCACCTTCTTCCTACGCCTGGGCCGCTACCAAGACCCTACGCGAGGCTTCACCCTAGACCCCGATCTGTGGACAGCCTTGGAGAAAGTGGTGTCTATCGTGGACCAGCTGTTTACACCGGACGAGCGGTCATCAGACGAGTTGGAGTGGGCTCGTGCCCTGAGAGAAGCGGCGGCAGAACCCCATGAACAACTACATGAACCCGACGACGACGATGCCATTGATTACCCGGCTAGATTCAGTCAGCCCAGTGACATGACCACCTGATCCTTTTGATCTCACGGGGTTGTCCCTATAGATACGGGAGACAGTCAACTCTGGTACCATTCACGTACTGACCATGGCGGAGCATATGATACTGGCGTATCTCAGCTTGACCCCCGAGGTTTTTCTGCACGTGTATGCGGATAAGGTCGATATCATGGAGGAGGTGGTGGGAGACATCTGTGATGCGGACCCTACACAACCGTGCCCGGCTCACATTCGTCTGTCCCGAGAGGGCTGGACCAAATTCAAACGGGTGTTGTCTGGTGAACTGGACGGCGACCTAATCCACTTGTGTCACGATGTGTACATCCGACGCGGCCCTTTCTTTGCTCAATTAGCTCGGCTAGATGGGGGTACAGTGCAGTTTACCCTTCACCCTGATTTATGGTCTGCATTGGAAGATGCCGTGGTAGATGTGGATGAAGTGCTTATCAAGCGGTCATCAGACGAGTTGGACTGGTCATTGACCATGGACACTGTGAAAGCCAATGAAGAAAATCAGAAAGAAACTCCGGCCCAAGATATACCCGTTATAAATAAACGATAGAGCCAGGGTGCATCATCATTTTGTCACCATGAAGCGCTGGGAGAAGGTGATGGATAACTTATACTACAGTCCCGACAGTCCGGCGGCCTATAGTGCATTGTCGGCTCTCTATCGAGCGGCCAAACCCCAGGGGATACAACGTGCCCAAGTCCGGGATTGGTTAAGAAAACAAGACACCTATACCTTACATCGATCTGTCCGTCGCCATTTTCTACGGAACCGGGTCATCGTGGGAGGAATAGATGCCCAGTGGCAAGCGGATTTGGTCGATATGAGCGCCTTTGCCAAACACAACGATGGGAATCGGTATGTCTTGACGTGCATCGATATCCTATCGAAGTATGCGTGGGTGGTACCCATCCGGACGAAAACGGGGGCGAATCTCATAGCGGCGTTCAAGGACATCTTCAAGACCGGGCGCAAAGCCATGTATTTGCAAACCGACGAAGGCACGGAATTCCTCAACAGACCGTTCCAACAGTTTCTGAAAGCCCAGAAGGTGTTTTTCTTCCATACGTACAACGAGACCAAGGCTTCCGTGGTGGAAAGGTTCAACAGGACATTCAAAGGCCGTATGTATAAATATTTCACCTATAAGAATAAACGGCGGTACATCGATGTTCTCCCGAAACTGGTGAGGGGTTACAATCGAGCCTATCATCGGAGTATAGAGAGAGCGCCCATTACCGTGACCCAACGCAATGAAGCCCAAGTCCGGCGTGTCTTGTACCCCAGGCCATCGCAGCGAACGACGAAGGCGGTGTACACGGTCGGGGACCCTGTACGGATCAGTAAAGTCAAAGGTCAATTTGAGAAAAGTTACTTGCCCAACTGGAGCGATGAGCACTTCCTGATTAAACGGCGCCTACCCCGACAGCAGCGAGTCTATGAACTGGAAGATCTTCAAGGGGAACCGTTGCTAGGGACGTTTTACGAGACGGAATTACAGCCTGTCGTAAAAACACAGCAAGACTACTACACGGTGGAGCAGATTTTGAAAACGGAACGTCGACATGGCAAACTGTTTCATTTCGTGAAATGGCAAGGCTGGCCCAGTTCCTTCAATTCCTGGGTCGCGGCCAACCAGGTGAAACGACTATAAAGCCAGACACCACTGCCGTCCTCCTTCATTCCACGTCCGACCACAGTGCTATGGACCAACAGCAGCTGTCTCTGAAGACAGCGTCTCGCAAAACGCGCAAAGCGCAAGTGGGTTTTGTGGTGATAGTGCTAACCCTGCTGAGTGTGTTGTACGGAGGTGTGTTTTACGACGTAGCCTATGTCAGCACGTTACTTAACCAACTGAGAACACCAGCCACCAGCGAAACCGGTCTACAGAGAGCACCAGTCGTATCAAGCCCAGTCACCACCACCACCACCACACCCCGTGTACAAGCCACGTCGAGCTCTACACCTACACCAAGAACACCCACTACGTCTCAAGACCCACCGGATTTCATCCCTCACAGTGAACCGACAACGACCACCGACGTTGTACCCACCCCCACCATCATCCCTGACAGTGTACAGACAACGACGACCGACGTTGTACCCACCACCACTCCAGCTCACTCGTACCAAATTTACAAGAGCGGGTTACCACGACAACGGATACACCTCGAACCATGGACCCCCGTTGGCAGCATCCCTTCACGTGTCTCATCGCAGGACCCACGGGTTCCGGCAAAACGCACTTCGTCAGGAAGCTCCTTCAACACGCCGACAGCATGATCACCCCACCCATTGCCCGAGTCGTGTGGTGTTACGGAGAATGGCAGGCAGCGTATGCAGCAATGCCCCACATCACGTTCGTGGAAGGCCTACCCAACCTGGCCGATTTGGAACCCGACACCTTGGTGGTTCTGGATGATCTCATGGCGGAGACGGATGCGCGGGTCACCCAACTCTTTACCAAAGGCAGCCACCATCGACGGCTCAGCATCATCTACATTGTGCAGAATCTGTTCAGTAAAAACAAAGAACATCGGAACATCAGCTTAAATGCCCACTACCTGGTGGTCTTCAAAAACCCGAGAGATACCACTCAACTGCTGCACCTGGCGAGACAGATATATCCCGGCCGCACACCGTTTGCGTTGGAAGCCTTTAAAGATGCCACAACCCCTCAGCACGGGTATATGCTCTTCGACCTCAAGCAAGCCACCCCCGACCACCTTCGACTACGGACCGGCATCTTTCCCGGAGAGACCCACCACGTGTACTTGCAAAAATAATGTAAACACACCTACAGTGGCGCCCCCAGCTGGGGTGTGTGTGTGTTTGATGATGGAGATAATAAAAAGAATGAATACCACAGCAGGGTTATGTTCTCTGAGGTAGATAAAAAGAGCAGAGTTGTGGGTTCTGGCATTAGTTGTACATGATGTCTGCGCGAGTACGGAAGCACGCTCCCACGCTCCGTGTATTGAAGACGGCCCCACCCGAGTTGGTCCGAACCATTGTACGCGGTGCGGACCCTGACCTTGTACGCTGTCTGTGCGAGATCGGGTACAACCTGTTAAAAGGCAACGTACCGCTCACTCCGGCTCAGAAGACCAAGTTGGCCAAGCATAAGACAGGTCTCCGAACCCTAGTCCAGAAGCGGGTCCCTCAAACACAAAAGAAAAAGGTGTTACAGAAAGGCGGCTTTCTCGGGGCCATCTTAGCACCGTTGGCCGCTTCCGTGTTGGGTCCAGTATTGGGTGGACTCTTCGGCCGACAATGAACCACACGAAAAAAATGGTCCTCGTCGAACCACGATTCCTTCAAACCCTCCAATCGCCCTACCCTGTCCCACCTACGGTGAAGACCATAAACACCCTCGATGGAGAGATGCAACAGATCTTACAGAGACCGGGGTTAAGCGACAGTGAGAAAGTACAACGGTACAATGAGACGCTTCAACGGTACATGACGTACATGGACCAATACAAAACCCTCTCTACTCCAGCACCACCACCACCACCACCACGTGACAGACCGCCGACCTCAGCACCGTTCCAACAGCCGGGTGGGGTACCACCCACAGCCCCACAGTGGGTGGAAAACGAAGTCCTGAAGAGTGTACCTGCCTCGTTCAAGAAACAAGCTGGCCTGGTATTACAACGGATGAAACAGAATCCTAACAGGCGAACTCCTGGCGCACTCCTGGTACAGAATCAGGTGGTCCCGGGGACCCACATGACGGATTTAGTGAATGATCTGATGCGTCAACGCAGGTCGCACACCGATCCTCGAGGATGGGAGGTCTTCGCTCAAGGCTTGAAAGACATGCATGTACCACAGGAATTGGTGGGGAACCCCCAGCGCTTTATGCAGCAAACCCAGCAATCGCCGAGTGGCCCACTACCTTCTTGGGAAGCCGACTGGGAACCGGAGTCACCCCCCAAAACTCCACCACCATCACAACGGGCACCTTCTTTTCAAACCTTTAAAAAACCACCCTCGATCAGGACACCCCACATCTCCAGAGCCGTGACACGTAGCAAGTCAACGCGACGAACACGACGCCGGACACAACCGCCCAAGGCCTGGAACACCTATTAAAACCAACAGCAGCAGCAGGACAGCTCAGTCGCCATGTTTTACCTCACCCTACCCAGTAACAGTTCGCTGGATGTGTTTCCTGACAACACCGTGGCCAAGTATGTGACTCAATTACCACAACCGTTACATTTACCTGGCCGGTGGGAATGTGGACTGGTGGATATTCAGTACCCTTACTCATGGTACAACGTGCGAGCCAATGAAGTGTGGTACGAGGTGACCTACGAAGGCAAAAACACCCGACTCACCCTGCCCGAAGGCCAATACGATACCCCCAAGGAGTTCATGGGTGGGCTGACAAGACTGTTGCATTATAAGGCTCTACGGGAGGTCACGAATACTTCAAAACCCATCAAATCCTATCCCTTCAAGAATCACGTGGACTTCGATTACAACGCACACAACGACAAGGCAGAGCTTATCGTCTCCGGCAAGGCGAGTGTCGTACTGAGTCCTATCCTACAGCAAATGCTGGGTTTCGATCTAAGACGTTCGCTGGTCCCACCGAACACCATGGCGAGATGCCGATGGATATGAAGTCGGGTATGTACGGACTCTACGTCCACTCGGACGTGGTGGACAACCACATCGTGGGCGATATCAACACACCTCTGTTACGGGTAGTCCCCATTAAAAAGACGTATGGAGATCAAGTCACCCACAGTTTCACCCACATGCTCTACTTGCCCGTACGACAAACCGACATCAACACGATCACGGTGGATATAAGAGATGACACGGGACGACCGGTGGCATTCGAACGCGGGAAAGTGGTGCTGACACTTCATTTTCGACAAGCACGTGCTCCCCACTTTGCATAATGAAAGTACCTTACGAGTGCGATGCACGCAGCTATATGGACTATTATGCCCAACAGGCCGGGGGTGGCTTTCCGGTCTTTAGCGGTGCACGCATGCAACGAGGACATGGGCTAGGGAGCATACTCGGCAGCATCGTCAAAACGTTCCTGCCCTTGGTGACGCGTGGGGTGAAAGCAATGGGTAAACAAGCGGTACGCAGTGGACTGGAAGTGGCCGGTGATGTCTTGGGGGGTACGGCACCCAAAGAAGCCTTGAAACGGCGGGCCAAAGAAGCGGGAGGCGTCTTGGTGGCCAAAGCACAACGCACCGTAGGGAATAAAAGAGCTGCCCCACCGAGACCACGCACCAGTCGACGACCGACCCAGCGACGACGCACATCGAAGAAGACAAAGGATATCTTTTCTTAAAACATGTCCTTGATCCACGCCGAGTCCTGCCCCTCCACCAACAGTGAATTTGATTTGTGGACCGTGCCGCCCACACAGACCAGTGTCGAACAAGGATTATGGGTGGAGCATCTCCCGCTCTCCAGCATCAACGAAACCGGGCCCATTGAGTTCACCATCAGTAATGCGGATACGGCCTATGTGGATTTAGCCCATACCTACTTGTATGTGAAAGCCAAGGTGGTCAGTGGGGATGGCACCAGAATCGTCCAAGCTGCAACGGTGGGCCCGACGAATCTCTGGCTGCACACGATGTTTCAACAGGTGGATATTTTTCTCAGCGACAAACTCATCAGTGACTCGACCAACACGTACCCCTATCGAGCCTACATCGAGACCCTGTTGTCGTATGGCCGAGAGGCTAAAAAATCTCAGCTGACAGCCGCTTTATTCTACCAGGACACACCCGAGCACATGGACACGGTGGACAATGTGGGATATAACAAACGGAAGGCTTTCACTGCGAACGGTGCCTCGGTGGATATGATGGGTCGGCTGCACTCAGACATGTTCATGCAAGACCGGTACCTCTTGAACAAGATCCCCATCAAAATCCGACTGATACGGGCGCCTCCGACCTTCGCCTTGATGGCCACTAACGTAGACGGGCATGCAGCGGACTATAAGATTGTCATCCAAGAGGCGGTGCTGTATGTCCGAAAAGTGAAACCGAATCCAGCCGTTCAATTGGGACACATGAAAGCCTTGGAAACAAAACCAGCCCAGTACCCTATCCGACGTGTACAAACCAAAGTGTTCTCTGTGCCTGCTGGAAATATGGGCGCCAACAAAGAAAACCTGTTCCTGGGGGAACTACCCAAGCGATTGATCCTGGCCTGTGTGGAAAATACCAGTTTCAGCGGAGCCTACCCAGAGAATCCGTTTGACTTTCAACATTTCGGCATCAATTTTGTGGCCCTGCATGTGGATGGACAACAGGTGCCAGCCACGGCCTTAACACCGAACTTTGGGCGCAGGAATTTCATTCGAGCCTATCAGAGCCTGTTTACAGCCACCGGTCAAATCAACCAGGACGAAGGGAATTTCATCAGTCGGGAGCACTACGCGAACGGATACACGTTGTTCTGTTTCGATCTGACCCCCACCTTAGAGAACGACCATCAGCTGGCCCTGGCCAAGCAAGGCAATTTACGGGTGGAAATCCACTTTGCACGAGCCCTGGCGACCACTGTCAATGTGATCTGCTACGCCGAGTTTGACAACATCATTCAAGTGGACAAGGCGCGCAACGTCCTGTGTGACTTCTCCACCTAACATGGATACAGACCAGATAACCACCGTGCTGGAGAATGACCCAGAGACACGTATGGTCTTTCAAGGGGTGTTCGCCCGAGATGTGTTCCCATTAGACCGTATGTATCCTGCTGCTTACGTTCTCAACACGGACCCGATGGATCGACCCGGTGAACATTGGGTGGCCGTGTACTTGACAGAACAGCAGGGCGAATACTTTGACCCATACGGCCTGCCACCCCTCCATCCCGATTTAACAGACTTCATGGATCAAGGCACAGAGACGTGGTGTTGGAACAGTCAAACGTTGCAAAGCCTGACCAGTGGCGTGTGCGGACAATATTGCTTGTTTTACCTGTACCATCGATGCCGGGGAAGACCCTTATCTACCATCGTACAGATGTTTGACGAGTACCCCCAGGCCGAGGACCGCGATGTACTCGTCTATGACTGGGCCGCCCATCATTTCAATGTACAAGCCCCGTTCTGGGCTTAAGTTAATGACAAGCCCCTTGTTCTGGGCTTAAGTTTACAAGCCCCCTGTTCTGGGCTTCAGTTTACAAGCCCCTTGTTCTGGGCTTCAATTAATTACAAGCCCCTTGTTCTGGGCTTCAGTTTTCACGTGGTTGTTCTCACGTTGTTGTTGTTACTGAATAAAAAAAGCAAAATGAGATCTCACCAAAAAACCCTGTCTTGTGTGTTTTATTCATAATGCATCAATGCCCAATGTGGAGATTCAGTCAAACTGAAGTCAGTGGTGTAGGATGGGGCCAAAATGTAACCCATCAATGTTAGAATGCAAGAGCACTATAGTAAAAATAGAGAGCCAATGAAATCAGCCTACAGACCAAGTACGTGTTTTTGGTCTAGGTTTGGAGCGGGCATTTCATTGAGGTACGTGTATACGGTGGGTGAAGAGACTCGTCCAACACGTATAGATTATGTTGATGACTATAAGTTCTATGTAACCCATGAATGTTAGAATGCAAGAGCACTATAGTAAAAATAGAGAGCCAATGAAATCAGCCCACAGACCAAGTACGTGTTTTTGGTCTAGGTTTGGAGCGGGCATTTCATTGAGGTACGTGTATACGGTGAGTGAAGAGACTCGTCCAACACGTATAGATTATTACTATAAGTTATATGAGCAATAATGCATGAAAGTGGCTTTGAACACCGTATTAGCCAATCAGTGGCCTAGAATGGGGCCAAAGGTAACCCATCCATGTCCAGAAAACATTACCCGGGTGTACAAGAACCCGGATGTAGGCGCGGACGTCAGCGAAACCACACCGTGAGTACCCCAATTCGATTGGCTGATTGTTCGACCGCTGATTGGTTCTTTTTCTCGACCGCTGATTGGCTCTTTTTCTCGACCGCTGATTGGTCCAAATGGAACTGCCCATCTTTCCCAGGTTCATCTAGAATCCCATTTATTGTGCTCAAGCTCTGACTATCGCGATGCCGCAACATTGTCTCATTGGACATTGGACCGTTTGACCTGGAGGTGACCATTTGACCTGACATGCGTCCGCGCGCGCACTGCCGGTAATGACGCGCACTTCCGGAGAACTCGCGCGCGCTGCGGCTGGAGAACCCGCGCGCGCGCTCGCGCCGCTCGCGCTGGGGGGCCGGGGCGGGAAAAACAAAACCCGGAGGTTGAACATACGGACGTCTAAGGGGAAACATTGGAACTCTTCTATGTTTGGAGGTAGTTTTTTAGTGAAAAACCCGGAAGTGACGCAGCAGAATGGAAACGACACCCTAGTGTAACTCCCTCACCTAGGCTTCACATGGATACCTCACTCGATCCCATCGACCCACTAGGGGCCCACCTACACCCCAACACGTCTATTTCTATACTACGGCCAGACTGCGCATGCGCAGAATGCCCATAGTTCAACCCCACACCCAGCCCATCAGATGCCCCTTCACGAATGCTTCACTTTGATACCTCACTCGACCCCATTGGACCATTCGTGGCTCCCCTAGCTCCAACACGTCTAGCGGGACCCATACAGGGTCCAGTTTTCGACACTAGGTGACCACATCCCGACAAAAATGGTCAGTTTTCGACACCGGATGTGCCGCCATCTTGAACATACGTGCCGCCATCTTGGATATATCCCATAATGCACCGGGTCAAAATACTCGCTTCTGATTGGACGAGAGCTCCGTGGCGGATTTGAAATACTCGCTTCTGATTGGACGAGAGCTCCGCATTGCATCTGCGCATGCGCAGAATGGCTACCGCACACCCAACCCATCAGATGCCCCTTCACCTAGGCTTCACTTTGATACCTCACTCGACCCCATTGCACCATTAGGGGCTCCCCTACATCCCAAAACGTCTATGCCCATGCGCAGAATGCCGCTATGTCAGCCCGCTAGTCCAGTCAGATGCCCCTTCACATAAGCTTCACTTTGATACCTCACTCGATCCCATTGCACCATGAGTAACTCCCCTAGCTCTCAACACGGCTATTTCCATACCCTTGGGCCAACGCGCATGCGCAGAATGGTGACAACGCCCAAGCCGCTAGTCCAGTAAGATGCCCCTTCACCTAAGCTTCACTTTGATACCTCATATGACCCCATTGGACCATGAGTAACTCCCCTAGCTCTCAAAACGGCTATTTCCATACCCTTGGGCCAACGCGCATGCGCAGAATGGTGACAACGCCCAAGCCGCTAGTCCAGTCAGATGCCCCTTCACCTAAGCTTCACTTTGATACCTCATATGACCCCATTGGACCATGAGTAACTCCCCTAGCTCCAAAACGGCTATTTCCATACCCTTGGGCCATCGCGCATGCGCAGAATGCCGCTATTTCAACCCCACACCCAGCCCATCAGATGCCCCCTCACATGAGCTTCACTTTGATACCTCACTCGACCCCACTGGACCAGTAGTAACTCCCCTAGCTCCAACACGGCTATTTCCATACCCTTGGGCCACCGCGCATGCGCAGAATGACGCTAGTTCAACCCCACACCCAGCCCATCAGATGCCCCCTCACATAGGCTTCACATTGATACCTCACTCGACCCCACTGGACCAGTAGTAATTCCCCTAGCTCCAACACGGCTATTTCCATACCCTTGGGCCACACGAGTTGTCTCCCTTGCGTCAGTGTGTGCAGATGGCGCTATGGTCGACGCCGTGATGTGGAAAGGGCGTCCCCACACCATCCTGGAGCCGCCATTTTGTTTGTTGATTTTCTGCGGAGATACACGGGACAATAAACGCTCGACTCTAGGGTGGTACAGATGCTAGACTGATCCTATTAACATGGTACAACACCTATAGATTATGTTTATTACTATTATATGGCTTAGAGGTCTTTTTGAGGGTAATGTGAGGGTTTTTTCTCCCCGTGACCTCCCCACCGCCCACAGGCCGCCATTTTAAACCCACCACCACCACCACCCACAGGCCGCCATTTTAAACCCACCACCACCACCTGCCACAGGCCGCCATTTTAAACCCACCACCACCACCACCCACAAGCCGCCATTTTAAACCCACCACCACCACCTCCCACACGCCGAGCCAGTGACGTCATATGCAAATTTCTGAGGTCAAATTTTACTCGCTTCTGATTGGCTGTCACCTCCTCGTTTCCTCCTCAAATTATGCAAATTTCTGAGGTCAATACGACTCAATTGAGGTTTACTATACTACTGACGGACAAGACGTTTGTATCATGCTTTTTGCCATACATCATGGATGTATTAATGCTACTTACAGGGTATTCAGCCACGATTTCATTTGTCTAATACTTCATGATCAGTTGAACAGAATATCAATTGATCTTGTCGACATCATTGAAAATTGTTGACCACTTCTATCCTTCAAGTAACTCCAAGTTACTTTTTATCTTTCGGTTATGTTAACTTAGGTGCAAATATTATTAATGAAACAGGTCTTTGAAAACTCTTAATAGACGACGGCTGCCCAATGAATGACGGATCTGACGCATTTATTTATTAACCTACACACCTGTTCCATTGTTATAACATCTGTATGGTATTCGATCAACAATTTCCACTCACAACTGTTCTCTTCAATAATGACATACACATGTAACAAGCGACCCAATACAGAAAAAAGTAATACTATTCAAAGATCTTATGTCATATTTCTATATCATTTCTGTATTTACAACAAACTGCATAAGTTGGGAAATGAAGTCTTTATAAATGCAGCCACATAATAGTTGTAAATCGTGGAAAGCGAAGATGTGACTCCGAACCCTCAACATGTATACAGATTGAATGTCCGTGTATGAATATCTGACTGTGGAGAATATCTTATTGCAAAGTTATTCGTTCGTGAAATTCCAATAAATATTTGAGATTCAAGATAATACACACCTCACGTTTATCGTCCTGTCAGGGTTGGTTGTCTTGGCGGATACTTCAATAGCTGTCCACGGGTATGGCAATTTGCAGAGCAAGTTAAACGTTTGATATCTCCGAGTAGAATGGCGAGTGAATTGCGAATGAATGTGACATTTTATAGCCCTGAAGTATCACGTGATCAAACATGGCCGATAATTCTTGCCAAATCAATCACATAATAAAACTGATCTACGATTCTTTACAAAGTATAGCTACTTCATCAAATATGTATAGACTAATCATTCCCTGGTCATAATCCTGCACCTTTACCTGCACCCTGATCTTGTGTTACTTCACTTTATCTGATGATGTCACTTCCGATGACTGATTACGCCACTTTCGCTGATCCCGATCCTGATCACTTGGCACAAAGGCCTGTTTTTCCACTACTCGCATTTCTTGTAAGGGACAGATAAATACAAAGTAGTACATAGGAGATTTCGAAGCAGTTTTGTCCGGTTTTGCTGTGGAAAGGACAAAAAACATAATGTCACGAAAGTCAGATTTTGAAGACTTCCATCAGTCAGTTTGACCAACAGAAGTTTATCTTCATCTAGCGTATCAGCATGTCAAACAAATATTGATTCCCACTTGCTCGTGTGCCCTGCTTTTATTAACAATTATTCTATATCTACAAGGTTCATGATCTTGATATATGTATATATATATATATGTGAAATATATTTATATTTTTAAATCATAGATGCGTACGAACCAGGTAATTAAAAGCTGACCGTGTTAAATGAATATGTCTTTGATTTGCTTTGCCTTCTTATTGTTGGGGTCTGCGTAGCTCAAAATGTTAGGGATAGGCTTGACTGTGTTTTCGGAAATTAATATTGTTGGAAATGTATATCTCTTTTCAGAACAAAATGCCAGCACAAAATGGTCCAAGCATCAAGGACAACAGCGATGGGTCCATCCTTGTCCAGTACCAGCCAAACGTCGCGGGAATACACGAAGTCACCATAAACCATGCCGAATCGGCTGTACCAGGTAAACCAAAGGGACCGGTAAAAATTTAGTCACAGAGTGGGGGAGGGGGCGACGCATTGAAAAAACATAGCTCGAAAAAAGTGCACCCCCTCCCATTCAGGTGATATTGTATCCGCCCTCTCAGAATCTTCAAAGTTCTGACCCCCAATCGATGCCTTAATAAAAAGACCAAGAAGCGAATTCGAACCCGCTGAATCATTGCCAACAATGGCATAGTCTCAAACTAACACAAAAAAGTCCGTATATTCAATTTGTATATATTTAAATGGTACATGATTTAAGCAAAAAACAGGAGGCTGAACCTCAATGGTGCCTTATCCCCTCACCCGTAATATTTCTCCTGGTTGCATATACATCTACATTAACAGACCTATTTATTATATACAATGAAATATGTCAGCCTATTATGTAGCTGCTTTGATCCCATGGTTAGACTAATAAGAAAAGAAAGCGACTCCCTCCCTATTGAACCGATAGAAGAAAACAATTATGCTTTTCCATGACATTCGCCCCCCCCCCCCCAATCTCAGTAAACTCAGATATAATATCACGGAATATTATGTCTGAATTCAGCCATATATAAATCTCATACGAATTTGAAACTACTATTGTTAGCCAATCAGGTGGATAGCTTGTTGAAACAATTTCAAAATCACGCCCACAGTGATTACACACGGTAGCACGTGAACTAATATATAAATATTATCCTGGAACAGTATCCAAATATGGCATCATTTCCAGACAGTGTGCATGGAAAACCGTAAAGATAAAAGAGTTCACTCCCGCCGAAATGACTAGCTTTGTTAGGGATAGAAAATATCGAAAGATTGTGCCGTGCGAAGATGTTAATCTCTGCGAAGTAAACGTCAATCATTGTCAGAAAGAAAATGTAGAAATGGTTGTGATTGGCTTATTATGGGATCTCGTAGAATATCGTTGAACATTTCGCACGAAGTTTTCGTAGCTTTACGTCTAGATGGTATTCCCCTGATTTACCATCTTCATTTACCTAGATTGCCCCCCACCTTCCGTTAAGTTTGAACAGATCCTGAACAACATTCATAATAGTAACCACACGACATATGTTTATTGACTATAGAACTGTGGTCAAACAAACACGTAGGTGGTGTGGCACTTCCATCATATATTTAGCAAAAGTATGGAGGCATGGGATCTTTACTTGCCTGAACAGAAAACACCTAACGTACAGATGCTCAACGTCGTCCGCACCTGTTCATTCAGCCTTTGGCAATCAGCAAGACTTGTATTTGGCAGTCTAAGTATATCCACTCATTGGTAATGATTGTGTCTTCAAATAAATGGCCTGAATTCCTAGTACCTGTCTGAGACACCTATGCAATTATAGTGAATCTAGTATTAAAAAGACCCACCACTCTCTAAAAAAGGAGAGTGAAATTTCACCAAAGTAAGAGTGGCAATTGATCCCACTCGATACTTGAGTGAGATTTTCACTCAACTTGAGTTACTCTTCACTCAACTTTTGTTAAATACACTCAACATGAGTGACATTCACCCAAGCATAAGAGTGGAAATTGATACCACTCAAATTGAGTGAACTTAAGTGGTTTTAACTCAAGTTGAGTGAAAAGTAACCAAAGTTGAGTGAAAAGTAACTCAAGTTCACATTTCACTCAAACTTGAGTGGAACAATTCACTCAAGTTTTTGAGAGAATATATCACTGTTACTTGTGAAGTGACGAAGTGTTTTTACGAAGAGGTGCAGAATTTTACGAGTATCAACTCCAGAACAAACTTGAACCACACTTAGAAATATTCAAATGTTCAAAAACCCTGCAATTTAGGTGATTATGGGTTCTAGTCATAACGGGCTTCCTGTGTAGTTGACGAAATTTTACCAATATATATACCGGCGCATATCACACTCATTAGTTGTCACACGAGAGACAATCAATATTCATGGCATATATTTAAAATCATCACGGGCGCATAGCCATTTTGGACGTTTTCGGAAGTTATTCTCGTGTAATATCCAACATAATGAACCTGTTGGGGGAAACTTGGCATCAAATATCTGTTACTTTGAGTGATCAATATAACTGGGCTAGTTTGGACACTTCGGAAACAAATGACATCCATTTTTTTAACTGTAGCTACAATTCATCTCATTAGTCATGAACTAATTATTCATATACTGTTTATTTCAATGACATATTATTAAATCAAAATAATTTTAATAGCGAAATATCAGGTACCCCCACGTCGGCAAACAAACCAGCAAGTACCACTGCAATGCATTGAGGGCAAGGGCACTCTTGTTGCAAATTCCCTGCACATTTATGTCACTTAGTGCCAATTGCCATAATGGAAATATAGTATTGCAGAAAAGTATCTTCTCGATAAATGCTAGCTATTTTATACACATTTTGGTGCTTTGTACGCTCAGAAAATTTAATTCCACCAAAACTTTGAGGTGAACTTTTTCGAGAGAAAAAATGGTCTATATGGCTGAACTTTTAAACAATGATAAGTTTTAACTTCCTTTTCGAACATGTGTAAAATTTTCCATGTCCGTGAACACTGCATGGGTGTAACAGCACGAAATGTCCAAAGAAGCATCCTTCCAAAATAGCACCCGTACTAATTAAATGCATTCCTGATTTAATTGTAAAATTAGTCGTCCAGGATTGAGCAAAAGATATGTTGAAAAGGAGAAAGACGGGATGGGGGTGTTTTGTTGATGCATTGGGTGGCGAGAGCGAACATCTCTTGACATTGTCAACAGTAAATATTTGCTATCCTTGTTGACGGAGTTTGCTCGGTAATATGATATTGTGATCTGAGTATCCTTCCAAAATCAGTTTATATATTCAACCACATGAAAGGTTGAGACATAAGAGACATCACTGTGCAAGACTTCTTATCATCTATACACTCATCATCTAAACCTGATGTACTCTCCACAATTACAGCTACATTTAACCGAGCTAGTTATATTGATTTAGTCTCTGGAGTGAGTGAGTGAGTGAATAGGGTTTAACGTCGCTTTTAACATTTTTTCAGCTATATCACGACGGGGAAGGGAAGGGAAGGGAGGGGCAGGGGCAGGGGTACCTACTTGTAACAGAGCAGATCTAATGCTGCCATTTTATAGTGCTGTCCCACTGAAATATCATGCCGTAGGCAGACATGACATGACCCCACTCAGTCACATTATACTGACACCGAGCGAACCAGTCCTTGTTCTATCCTCTTAATGCTGAGCGTTAGCGAGGGAGCAACAAGTTCCATTTTTCAAGTCTTAGTCTCTGGAAAAGAAAACAGAAGTATTATTTGTAAGTACAGAATAAGTGCACATAAGCTAGAAATCGAATCCGGACGTTATCATTGTATAGAGAAAGAGAGGAGATATTGTAAACAATGCACTTGTAACGCTATAGAGGATGAATACCATGTTCTATTTACATGTCCATGTTATACTATTGCTCGGTTATCATTCCTAAACGAAATGTTAGATATTTTCCTACGAAGTAGGCTACAGATCGCAAATTGTCCGGTAATGAGTGAGTGAGTCAGTCAGTCAGTCCATCCGAATCCTTTCGTCGGCAAAATAAGGAGAACCATTGACATTAGAACCTTGATTTTTGGCATGAACGTGCATTAGGGCATTGTTACCAGCAAGTTCTGAACTGAAATAATTCTGATTAAAATTAGATTGATAATTAACACTTCAGTATATTGTTATAGATATACATTGTGTATGTAAACTGTAGCCTTTAACGTGTATCCTATTTCACATTGGCCACACCAGGTTTGAGCCTTCAAATTCAGGTCAAATTACCCACAGCTAAAAATACCCTGTCCCACTGTATGGCACATGGCCCTGAGGTTAATCTTAAGTACTGCATATACCCTCAAACAATCAGCGCTGTTTCCATAACGAAGCTGAGGTGGTTTAACGTTTATCAATGAAGAAAATCACCGATCAACCGCCATAGAATATAATGTGAAACAAGAAAACCGGAATAGTACATTCATCAGATTGCCGATGCCCAAAATGCGTTGTCTCATATATCTAGATAACAACGTGATGTAGAGACGCTATTTATTCGTCTTTGTACCGGTTATGCTCAGGAGAATGACATAGAATCATTATTATCTTGTGCATAGAAGGTGTTGGTCTTGAGTTGAATTACCGTAAACTACATAAATGCTACCTTTCTACTATAGTACTATATATAAAAATTTGTTGTATTGTTGGGAAAATAATGTGATTCAAAAAGTTGTTTTGATCCTGTACAAGGGCACTGAAAACCATTAAAGAGATGTAAATGTATTTTCACACGTAAAGCTTGAAATCTACTGAACCTATATTATTCAATCTGTTTCCTTTAATTAAAAAATTGTAAAATTAAATCGGCGAGTGTTATTTATTTTGGAATGAAGGCGCATTAGGAGACTGTTACCAACAAGTTCTGAGCTGACCTACTTTTGATGAAAATTTCTGGTGATTTTTGATGAAAATCACTGGCGATTCTGACTTGGGCGGTGCCCATCTTAATACAGGCAGGATTTCAACTGGGGGTGGGGATTTTCAAGAGTTCAGTTCGCGTTCGAGTCCTAATGCCTACTGTACTTCGTAGGTCCTGTGACGTTAGTCACACTGCCATGTATCCATATGTCAGTCAATTAACCAGAAATGTTAAACTAAAGCTCACGCTTGCAAGTTCAAATAGGGCTATCTTGTATGCTGTATGTTCCTATCTCAAACTATGTGAAACACTACGACAATCTTGAAGCTGGCTCATTGAGCTCGATATATGATGAAATGTATGGACACTATTGTTCAAATCATTTTTTTCTGTATGTCTGTTGTACTCTGACCATATTGCCAACCACTTGTGACTGTGCTGATATACTATTAAAATAAAGTTATCTGTAAGGTGTTACATGCAGATCTGTCATGATCTTGCATGGTGACACGTCTACTCCCATCATATTTCATTGTTTTAACTCCGTGTGTCACATCCAGTTATACGATTTCCTGCGTGAACAATATCTTCTGCTAAGTTTACAGTAGAACCCATCTCTATGTACGTCGCTGACGTTATTTCCTTATTCCTTATTCCCGTTTCGATATTCTAAATCGCGCTATGTAAAAGTAGTAACCTTCACGAAAATGGACATATTTCGACAATCATTACGTCTTTCATAACACGAATGGAACCATGTTTTCCCCAATAAATTTTCTTCGTTGTGAATATAAATTTGAGAAGAATACTTCAAAATGTGTGCTATTAAGAACATTTCAAAAGGGTCGTAGTAAAATCTGTGTACATTCCACAATATTTCGCTAGCCACATTTAGAGTGGTATAGATATCTTCCTAATAAATGTATCTATCTTTCTGACCATTTTTGGGGAGTGTAAATCGGGGCTGCCATACCCTCCGAGACAGCGCTAAATGGGTATTATCTGCATATATTCAATTTACACCGACTGTATTTGTTGCTCCCAATCACACAGAAATCCAACTTGTGCCACTTTAGGAGTGGTCTAGATATCTTGCTAATAAAATTATCTTTTTTTCTGACCCATTTTCGGGCGTTTAAAGAGGGGCTGCCATACCCTCCGAGACAGCGTTGAATGGGCATTATCTGCATATGGTCAATTTACACCGACTGTATTTGTTGCTCCCAATCACCCAGAAATCGAATTTGTGCCACATTTGAAGTGGTCTCGATATCTTCCTAATAAAATTATCTATCTTTCTGACCTACTTCTGGGCGTTTAAATATGGGCTGTCATACCCTCCAAGACAGCGCTAAATGGGTATTATCTGCATATGGTCAATTTACGCCGACTGTATTTGTTGCGTTTAAAGAGGGGCTGTCATACCCTCCGAGACAGCGCTAAATGGGTATTATCTGCATATGGTCAATTTACACGGACTGTATTTGTTGCTCCCAGTCCCCCAGAAATCCAATTTGTGCCATTTTAGGAGTGGTCTAGATATCTTCCTAATAAAATTATCTATATTTCTTACCCATTTTTGGGCGTTTAAATAGGGGCTGTCATACCCACCGAGACAGCATTAAATGGGTATTATCTGCATATATTCAATTTACACCGACAGTATTTGTTGCTCTCAATCACCCAGAAATCGAATTTGTGCCACTTTAGGCGAGGTCTCGATATCTTTCTAATAAAATTATCTATCTTTCTGACCTGTGATTGGGACTAACAAATACAGTCGATATAAATTCACCATAATCAAAAATTACCCATTTAGCGCTATGTCGCAAGTTCTGACAGCCCCTATTTAAACGCCCAAAAATGGGTCATAAAGATAGACAAGCTTATTAGGAAGATATCTAGACCACTCTTAAAGTGGCACAAATTGGATTTCTGAGTGATTGGGGGCAACAAATACAATTGGTGCCAATTGACCATATGCAGATAATACCTATTTAGCGCTGTCTCGGAGGGTATGACAGCCCCTATTTAAACGCCCAAAAATGGGTAAGAAAGATAAATTGTAATGTAAATTGAATATATGCAGATAATAGCCATTTAGCGCTGTCTCGGAGGGTATAACAGCCCCTATTTAAACGCCCAAAATGGGTCAGAAAGATAGATAAATTTATTAGCAAAATATCTAGATCCCTCTTAAAGTGGCACAAATTCGATTTCTGGGTGATCGGGAGCAACAAATACAGTCGGTGTAAATTGACCATATGCAGATAATACCCATGGGGCTCTCTCGTAGGGTATGACAGCCCCTATTTAAACGCCCAAAAATGGGTCAGAAAAATAGATAATTTTATTAGGAAGATATCTAGATCACTCCTAAAGTGGCACAAATTCGAGTTTTGGGTGATTGGGAGCAACAAATACAGTCGGTGTAAATTGAATATATGCCAATAATACCCATTTAGCGTTGTCTCGGTGGGTATGACAGCCCCAATTTAAACGCCCAAAAATGGGTCAGAAAAGTAGATAAATTTATTAGGAAAATACCTAGACCATCCTAAAGTGGCACAAGTTCCATTTCTGGGTGATTGGGAGCAACAAATACAGTCAGTGTAAACTGAATATATGCAGATAATACCCATTTAGCGCTGTCTCGGAGGGTATGGCAGCCCCGATTTACACGCCCAAAAATTGGTCAGAAAGATAGATACATTTATTAGGAAGATATCTGGACCACTCTAAATGTGGCTAGCAAAATTTTGTGGAATGTACACTGAGTTTACTATGATCCGTTTAGAAATGTTCTTAATAGCACACATTTTGAAGTATTCTTCTCAAATTTATATTCACAACGAAGAAAATTTATTAGGGAAAACATGGTCCCATTCGTGTTATGAAAGACATAATGGTTGTAGAAATACATCGATTTTCATGAAGGTTACTACTTTCACATAGCGCGATTTAGAATATCGAAATGGGAATAGGGAATAAGGAAGTAACTTCCGTTCCGTTCTCTATGCCCCGTCTATGTCACGGGTAGACTCGGTCATTTCATAACAGTGTTGAAAAACAAAATAAATATATGATAATTTAAAAAGTAATAACTACTGCAAAAAACTACTATTTACAGTATAATAAACTTGTGTTCGGTGAAAGATAATATTAACATTCTAACATGCTCCACGTTATAGCCGTGCGCTGATTGGTCCAGACCTCAAAACATACGGAGATTATCACACGATAATCTTCATTTGTTTGTCGTGATCTGTCACATTCACGTGCCGAACTGATGACGTCTCATTCTTGTGATGCAGTGCCACAAAGCTGAGCGACAGTTGGTTCATTCACTGCGCACTGGGCGGAGTTCTCACAGCTGCAGCTCAAGCTGCAGTCATCCCTTATTCGCACGCGCGAGCATGGCCTGCAAACCAGTCACGAAATTCTCGCATAAGATCGGGACAAGTTTGCAGAAAATTAGCCATTCCGCTTATGAAATGAGGAAATATTTATCATTGTGCATGTTAGAATGGAGTTAATGACCTTCTTAGTGAATATTATCGTGTAATAATTTTTCGATGTTTAGTTTCAGACCTCATCAAAAAACCTCGCGGCTACGCCGACGGTCTGAAACTAAACATCGAAAAATTATTACACGATAATATTTACTAAGGCGGTCATTAACTCCTAAATATCCATTATATTTCTGTTACAGGATCTCCCTTTACATGTGTTGTGGACGGTGTCGGCGACGGTGGATATGTCACGGCTTATGGCCAGGGACTCACCATGGGCATGAGTGGGGAGAAAACACAGTTCACCGTGGTTTCCAAAGGCGGGGCTCAAAGTAAGGAGTGAGTG